>OX578141.1:97262427-97339927 GCA_951213105.1 Amaurobius ferox | reverse complement strand
AAATCAAAGCAAGATCAAGGAAGACATTTTGAATAAATATTGCAGCGATTATGTAATAACTTATACCGAAAAAGTCGTTTCTAATTATACCCTTACGTGCATCAAATATTACGTGGAAGTTCTTTGTAATCATTATCAAGATGAACGAACTTATGTATACAAAATTACACCTTACAGGCCGTACTATAGAAAATAAAATCAAGGCCTTATATAAACGGATTGATTATGATTTAAAACAAGTTAAATTTCCTTACCTCATCGTGATTCCGAAGCTTCATAAAACCCCTGTAAAATTCCGTCCCGTAACTGTCGGTTTCAAGACTTATCTGACTATAGCTAATTCTAAACTATTAGCTCTGCTGAAACATGTCATGACAAAAATCAAGCATAAATGTTCCATTATTTTAAATAATAGTTATGAAGTACTCAACAAACTCAAATTCTTCCCTGATCGTATGAATTTCCGAAGTTACGATTTTAAAGATCTTTTTAATAATATTGACCTTGATGATCTTCTTATTATTTTATTGGAGATTTATGAGATTTATGAATTACATGAATATATTATATTAAGTAAATATAAAGCCATGATCAGGATTGTTCTGTTCGAAAATATACTATTTAACGGGACCAACTATTATCAGCAAGTCAAAGGCATTCCAATGGGAGGAGGATGTTCTTCACTCCTTGCTGACATCTACCTGAATAAATACGAGGAAGGCACTCACATATTAAATGAAATACCATACTTTCGTTTCGTGGATGACATTCTTGTGGGCCAATACGAACAAATGCCTGAATTTGACTTCAGTTTCTACCCTGATAACTTGGATCTCATAGAAACACACATGGAAAATAAAAATCGAGTTGATTTCCTGGATATTAGTATCCTTTACGATAAAAACAATTGTTTATATACCATTTTATACGACAAGAGAAATACTTTCAAGACCAGCATCAATCACGTTATCGATTGGAACTCAAATTTGAGTAAAAATATATTACGAAATATTATAGTCAATCATCTGATACGCAACCAAAGAATCCATACTTTCAAAAAAGATCGAACTGAAAATGACAGAAGAATAATGCAAGAGGCTATCAAGAAACATTATCCCGCAAATTTCCTTAGTCATTATTATAATACTGTATACAACGATGTAAAAAACGCTTATTTTAAGGATATAACTTGTACACACCTATGATGCCATCGATTTTGGAAATGGTAACTGTGAGATTCACCTACATGGAACTTGCTAATAGCGCACCCTCGTGGTAGTATAATGCTATATATGGATTGCAATCTCACTCTCCTTAGTTAACGACTCTTGGCCCTTTTCATTATGTGTTTTACTTCGGCTTTGTACTTCGGACTTTTCTTCGATTCTTGAGTTTTGTACTCACTTCCACGGTCAGTGTCTTGTGCTCGACACCATTTCGGAGGTCAAGTTTCGGCAAAGTATTTGGTTCCGGGAGTGTTACCTAGGTGTAATAGCATGCTATAACCGGGAACGAGGGGTCACAATCCCCTTCGGCCATTTATGCTTTCCCGTTGGCTTGATTCCCATTTTTTCCTTAATACTTTTATTTGCTATATATATATATACATAATATATATATATATATATATATATATATATATATATATATATATATATATATATATATATATGTGTGTGTGTGTGTGTGGGATTGTGGCAACCAGGACCGTAGAGGACGTCAGTAGAGGACAGCGCCATCTACAGACGAGAGACTATATAAAGAAGTCGATGCTAAACAGAGGAGAAGGAAAAGAAGGAAGGACGGAGGGAGAAAGACAGAGAGAGAAGTTGATCGAGGAGGTCCCCCAGACGAGCGAGAGGTTGGAAACGAGAGTTCACTCAAGACGAGATGTTCTTAATCGTTTAGACGCTATTGATTGCTTAGACGAAAGCAAGACGGAATCAAGAGCGAGACGACGAGAAGTATATATAGATGCGGAAAAGGAGCATGTAAAGACGATTGCTTGTGACGTTCGATATCTTCAACTTATAAATAGATGTAAATAGCTTAAACAGTATGTATAATCGAATGTCTTGGTAAAGGCATGTGGTTGTGCAGAGTGGAGTCTTCTTTTGTCAACTTCTCATCTGAAAAACTCACATATATATATATATACCTCGCTATACGGCCGCTCTTTATACAGCATTTCGCTGTAACGGCCTTTTTTTATTACGGCACTTTTTCGATTTACGGCCCACAATGACGTTATACGGCCAAAAAGAAATGCTGTACTGTTAGCGACCTCCTGTTTAGTTTCAGTTTCTCCCTTCAGGCGGCACTGCTGCATTTTGCCTCACGAAAATATGAGGAACGTTTGGCACAACATTGTCATCATTTCACTGCGTTGTCGCTTTAGTGTAGTTAGACGTGTTTATTCTTGTTTGTTTTCTGGTTGGGTTTTGTTTCTGTTTGTAGTTATTGGGGAATTGTAAACATATTTGGTACGTATGTATTAGAAAGACTGTATTTTCGTTACATATTCAATTACTGATTCTTCATGTTAATGTTCGTCATCAGACTTTTAGTTTTATTGTACTACTTTTATTTTTATGTAAGCATTTTTATAGGAAATAAAAATAATAAAATGCTTTATGAACTAAAAACTATATTATTTCATAAAAAATTGGAACAGATCCAATTGAATTTGTATGGGTTTGAATCAAAATAATTGATTCGTTAGACGGCTTTTCGCTTTATGGCCAAATTTTCCGGAACGTATCTAGGCCGTAAAGCGAGGTAGGTATGGGTATATATATATACATATATATATATATATATATGTATATACATATATATATATGTATATATATATATATATATGTATATATATATATATATATATATATATATATATATATATATATACATACAAGTATACAGTGTGTCCCAAAAAGATTGAAACGGGCTTTAATTCTTTACCTGTTGGAGATAAGTGGGCAATGTAAATTGCAAAAATGTTGAAAGTAAGGTAGGAAATAAGACTGCGTTAATGAAATAGTCCTCCCATTAATTTTCAAAAAGTTACACTTTTTAAAATTTTATACGACCCCCTTAGACAAGTTTGGTCAATCAGAAATGTTTTATTTTTAATGCAACAAGATCATTAACAAGAAAGATCAATCATGCATAAAGCATTGATTATGAAACACTTTTCAATTTTAATGCAATTTTATTTAAACATCTCTAAAATGCGATACATTTCTCGATAATATTTTTAACATTACCACAATATTTCATTCATTTATTGTAGTTGGAAACTTAAAGCTTCATCGAAAAAAATGAACTTTATTAAAATGACGGCATTGAAATATAAATTGTCTAGTTTAAACATCTCTAAAATGCGATACATTTCTCGGAAATATTTAAAAAATTATCATAATACTACAATAATTTCTTATATTTGAAAACTTCATCGAAAACAAATGAACTTTATTCAAATGACGTCATCGAAATATAAATCGCCTGCCTCTCTCTATGAAAACAGCATTTCATTCATAAACTTTTTCCTATTCTTTTCATTCATCACAATACTACAATAATTTATTTTATTTATAAGCTTAAAACCATGGAGGTACAAGCAATTTAACTCTATGTTTAAAACTTCATCGCAAAAAATGTCTGCTTCTCTATGTAAAATCAATTAATGTTTCATTCATATCAGCTATATTGCAGACTCCATTAGTTAAATAATTTTGCGTTAAAGAAATGCAGCCATTCTTATACAACTCATTCTACATCTTTTGGTGTTTACATTCTCCATAAGCAGTGGCGGCTCGTGAGCGAGATGTAGAGGAAGCCGCTCATCTATGTATTTATGTATATATATCCCTCAGTTTGTGCCAACTACGTCTTTTACACTGCGAGTTCCTCGTTTGTCCGGCACTGATAAATTGGTTCCGGCGTTACGTCGAAACATCTGTATACCAAAATATTACTTTATTTGCGTTGATATACGTGTGCAAGTTTCCTTAAAATGAATAAGAGCCTATTGTAACTTTGGAAATTATTTGAATACATTTCTAAATAAATTTGTATCAAATTTGTAAAAATTAAATACTCTCAGTCGTATGTATGTGCAGTATTTTTTTATGATTAGCGCAAATGTTTTTACACCCAAAATGCACACAATCTCTCTCATATACACTCTATGGCTAATAGTTTTGTACCTGATCGTCCTTGTAACACAAACAGTAACATAATTAGAGAGCGAAAACCAACTAAATCTACGGTCGTTTATATGTAGAAACGGAAAAACTATTTTTAATACAAGTTTAAGAATGGATTTGGAATTTACAGAAAATTGTTATGCTTTATGCTTATCTCCATTCGTCTTTAAAATGATACTAGCGATTTCTGCCTGCTAGCAGTCACTATATATAGCAATAGGTTTCTATAGCAATAAGTAGTTAGCTCGTTGCACGGGTGCAACAAAAGTGGATCAAAGTTTAGAGTGAGCAGATCGAGTGGCTCCATTGTAGAGTAGAAAATACAGTGTGAAAATTGCATCAAAATCGGAGCAAGAGTTACTAAGATAGGTAAAAATGTAAATATGAACAAGAGGAGGGTCTCCCCTCTTCCACCACGGTTGTTTCATATTACATAATAACAGACGATGTTTGTGTGTCGACGTGTGTGTGTAAGGTCTGTAGCGGAAAATGTAGACATCGTACGGCCTTGAAATGTCGTGTACGGATGTTTCAGGAACCAAGGCGATGCATTTTTGTAAAACCGAAATATGAAATTGAGGCTACTTAAAGTAAAAGTTACGCCCAGAGGGTTGACATAATAAGGTTGTATATCTAAGTGATTGCCACTAGTAAAACTAAATAGCTCAATTAGAAGGCGAAATAAGAAATTTGGGGGGGGGGGGGTAACCGAACTGAAAGTTACGCCCAGGGAGCTAACACAATAAATATGTATATCCAGTTCACATGTACAAATGGTGCCGGGACTATAGCCACCAGCGGAATCAAAATTGCTCAATTAGGAGCCGAGATGTGAAATTAAAGAAGGACTACTTAAAGTAAAAGTTACTCCCAAGTGTTTGATACGAAAGATATGTATATTCAAATGGTACAAAGACTGTAGGCTGTAGCAACCAGAAGATTCAAAATCGCTCAATTTAGGAACCGAGATGTAAAACCGTGCGGGCTAGTTAAACTAAAAGTTACGCTCAGGGGGGTTTGAATAAAACAATATGCATGTCCCGACGATACGCTTATAGATAGTGCAGAGACTACAGCCACCAAATCACTCAAAAAATTCAAAATCGCTGAATTAGGAAGCGAGATGAGAAAGTTTAGGACTACCTCAAGTAAAATTTAAGCCTAGGGAGTATCGGAGCAATATTGGTCTTCGAGGAAATTAGAAGCAAAACCAGGGAGATTGAGTAGTCGCCGCTGAAGGGGGGGGGGGACATTTTAAGGAAAACAACGTCAGATCAAAGAATCAAGTATCAGGTTGAAAATTGATTTTTAACATTCTTCAACAAATATTTATAATTTTTTCAATCTTTAATGTTAAATAGCTGAAAAAGTAAGACAGTTGAGTAAATCAAGAGACCCACCTCCTCAGACAACACATTTCTGAAAGTGTCACTAAAAATATCCACGGGCATGCCACAAATACAATTCTCGTGACTTTTAAACAATTAAGAGGTCAAACGCATTGAAATTCATCACAAACAAAGCATAGCACTACCCTAAATCAGAAATGATCCCCTTTCCGAAGGACAGAACCATCCTACATCAGAACCGGCCGTCCATTAAGCTCCTCTATGTCTTAAGATGAGTCGGTCGGCCTGGGCTTTCGACCCTGTATCAGAAATTCCCCCTCCCGTCCGGGCGATAACGCAGCGAAACTAAACTGAGTGCCTCAAACAATGCATTTTTCTACCGCAGACTAAGAACGGAAACCCCCAAAATACCATAAATAACCGCCACTTATTCAATTAAGTAAAAAGCACAAAATATATATTGAAACTTTTTTGAATTTCTATTTTCTGTATCTAATACTACTAAACTATTTCTTCATGAACAAAAACTGAAAGAGCTAGGTTAATAAGATCAATAAAATAAATTAGAATTACATAAATACAGTAATTTATTTTCAAATATTTATTTAAACATCCAAATTTAGTATATTTTAAAAAGAAGCGAGAGAGAGAACACTCATTTAGCAAGAAAAATTCGAGGCCAAATTAGCGAAACTTAGCCAATTCGAGTCAGTCGTTCACGGTATTCGTTTCTTCTTGGCTTCTTTAGATGAGAGCCGCGGTAACCGGCGCGGCTCACATCGGATTAAAATATTGCAAAGTCTGTTTTTTTAACTGAAATTTCTATTGCCGTTATATTAACATGCCGTTCGTTCTATCACCCAGGGGCGATAACGGGACGCGGCTCTCATTAAAATCCCTCGTCTTTCCCTGTAATGTAGTATTTTTCCCTATAAATTTAATATAGCATGAAAAGGACGTAAGAGACTTTTTTGAAAGTCAAAGCTTTAGTGTTGCCATCTAGTGACAATTTTATTATTTATTTCCAATAATCCGACTTTTAATTGAAATAAATTTCAGATAATTTCCTTAAAACTTGTAATTAACCTATATAACTAAAAGAATTTGAAGTGCTTGATCAAGGGGGGTCCGCGCGGCCTCACGGCCCCCTGAATAGCCTCCCCTGTCCATAAGTGAAAATTAGGCTTCGTTGCAGAAAGAATCAAAGTTTGATGATCATATATATTGTAATTGCGTTATTTCAGTATGTTGATGCACAGAATTTAGACAAAAATAAAGCGGTTTCAGGACGGAGACAACACTAAATATGAATTAAAAATAACTTTAAAAATCATGATTTTGACACAACATGAATACTATATTTTATTTTGAAGTGGGTCACGTGATCCCTTCATATAAAGGTGTAATTATTATTTTAATTTTTAACACTTTACAACAAAGTTGAAAAGTGTTTATGACTTTGTTCATTCTGTCTGTCTGTGTGTCTGTCTGTCTGTCTGTCCGTTAGCACGATAACTGCCGTAAAAATGACTTAATCAAAATAAAATTTTAGTATGTTGTTCAGACGGACTGTAGGACCTATGGGAATATAAATAAATAATATCACCCAATTAGTTTTGGATTGAACCTGGGTTGAAAAAATGAAATACATTGAACCCAATGGGACCAAATTTTTCAAACATTTTTTAAGTGGATTTAAATTTCACAAATTGCTTCGAAAATTTTAGGTAATATTCAAATTGTTCCATAAAATATATAAAAAAAATTCAGCGAAATATATTCAGTAGTTTTTTAAATAAAAATTAAAATAATAATTACACCTCTTACATGAAGCGATCACGTGACCATGATATGAAACGATTACGTGACCAACTTCAAAATATAATACGGCATCCATCTTGTCTCAAAATCGTCATTTTTAAAGTTCTTTTTAATTCATATTGAGTGCTGTATTCGTCGTAAAACCTCTTTATTTTCGCTTAAATTCTGTGCATCTACATACTGAAACAACGCAATGACAATATATTTGAGTTTAAATGAGCACCCAACTCTGATTATTTTTCTAACGAAGCCTATTTTTCACTTATGTGAAATGTAAACAGCAGAATCTGTAGGATGAGTTGTATAGGATTGCTGTATTTTTTTAATGCAAAAGAATTTAGCTCATGGAGTCTGCATAGCTGATATGAAAGAAATATTCATTGACTTTACCGAGAGAAGGACGATTTTTTGCGATGAAGTTTTAAGCATAGAGTTAAATTACTTATAGCTCCATGGTCTTAATTTTTAAATAAAATAAATTATTATAGTATTGTGATGAATGACATGAATGGGAAATTATTTATGAATGAAATGCTGCTTTTTTAGAGAGAGCCAGGCGTGTTATTTTTTCTATGACATCATTTGAATGAATTTCAGTTGTTTTCGATGAAGTTTTTAAATATAATAAATTATCGTGGTATTATGATAATTCTAAAATTGTTACCGAGTAATATATCACATTTTAGAGATGTTTAAACCAGGCAATTTATATTTCAATGCCGTCATTTGAATGAAGTTCATTTTTTTGGATGAATGTTTAAGTTTTCAACTATAATAAATCAATGTATTATTGTGAGAAGTTTTAAAATATTACCGAGGAATGTATTACATTTTAGACATGTTTAAATATAATTGCATTGAAGTTGGAAAGTGTTTCTTAATCAATGCTTTAAGCATGATTGATCTTTCTTGTTATTTAAAAAACTACTAAATATATTTTGCTGAAATTTTTTTTATATATTTTATGCAATAATTCGAATATTTCCTAAAACTTTTAAAGTAATTTGTGAATTTTAAATTAGCTTAAAAAATGTTTGAAAAATTAGGTCCCATAGGGTTGAATGTATTTCATTTTTTTAACCAAGGTTCAATCCAAAACTAATTTGGTGATATTATTCATTTATATATATATTCCCATAGATCCCACAAACCGTCTGAACAATTTTCTACAATTTCATTTTGATAAAGCCATTTTTACGGCAGTTATCGTGCTGACAGACAGACAGAATGGACTAAGTGATAAACACTTTTCAACTATGTTGTAAAGTGTTAAAAAACCGCATATCTGTATCTTTAAAATTGAGCGAGTTATATTTAATTGAAAATTGAACATTGTGAATGGGGACCATATATCAAATTAAAAATGTAAATTTGTGATCTATCACAAAAAAAATAAAACTGGATGATAATATCAGGATGTAAAGGCCGTAGCTATGCTGACACAATTTTAAGGAGTATATAGACCACGTACAACTGTATTTTAATTTCTAAGGATTGCGTACTTCATTAATATATAATTAATTTTGGTCTATTACTTAAATTTAATTTATTCGATCACAAGTGGTTAGCATTCTACAATCAGACTTACCCTCCAAGGTAGCTGAAAATCAAACATAATTATAATTAATTAATTCCAAAAGGCTTGGAGTCAAAAGAAGAGGCAGGTGTGAATCCAAAGTTACATTTATTAATATATAAATATATATTTTTTTATAAGCAAGAGAAGTGACTAATATGTTCACTATTCTTATAAGGATGAACCAAAATATTGTTATCGTGATCCATATTTTTGATGTCTCAATCTTAACAAAGATATTCATTTATGTTCTCATTAAAATTATTCTATAATAAATCATAACAGTTATAGATATATTCTTTCCATATTTATCCGGGGTGGCCTTAAGGCCTACTTTAATTTCATGCATAACTCTTAACAGAGTGTTATCATTAATTCTAATTTTTGTTTCTCAAGAGTAATACTTAGCATCACCAAGTGTATGTTTAAGGACATTTATACATTTTGAAATTTATATATACTTAGATAAAACCAGGTGATGTTGTATCTATGAATTAAATAAATGTGCATAAAACTTACATACATGATGTAGTTGAGTTCAAGATCTGGGCTTATTTTGGTCGAGCTCAAATTATTCATCAGCAACTAAAATTTCTTTTTTCTTGTGTGTAGGGAGAGATTATATAGGCCACCAAGGGCGTCATCCTAATAGGGCTGCATTCATATACTTTCACTTCTTAGTAAGTCATAAGTCCCGGCATGGTGCAATAAGTAGTTCATTTGTGAGTTGATGCTTCCATTATAGCCTTCTGCCAATTATTAGCGAATCAAAAACATAATGAGTCTCTGTGGACCAGGCACTATACCGTGCTTCAGTGCGTCTATGGCTCTAAGCCTAAATATCGACTCTGTCCCTTCGATCATATATCAGACATTCTACAGACTAATATTCTGTGAGACATTCCATAATATAGCCGCTCTCAAGGTTTAGCAGCTGATAATAATACATTGCCACCATCAATTGGCGAGTTGAGATACCCATATCTGCACTCAATAAAATCTGAGGACTTATGTCCTTAAAAATTGGGCTCTATGTTATAGCCATGAGACGGAGGTCTGTCAGACCACTATTTAGTAACATCTTATTCAAAAAAGCATAGCGAGCGAAGTTGGCCTCTAAGCCTAACGTATGGCTCGGGTCATCCGGGCTCCTGTCCTTCGTTTCGTACACACAATTCTTAACCAGCACAGCGCGGCCAAATTTTTTCAGTCGTCATTTCTGTAGAAAAGAGCCCAGAGTGGCCTGCCCAAGCCGGACCACACTTTTCGGCGACTCTCTCCTCTCTTATTTTTTATTATATTTTTTTTGCTGCGCTAGTCATGGCTCTTTTGCAGGAACATCTGTAATTGGCAAAAGGAAACTTGTAAAAATCCAATTTTGCAAAATATTAACTTCATCATTAAATTTTAAATTAAAAAAAAGTTTAACAGGTTATCGAAAACAATGTGCGTTAATTAGTATTGCACAAAATGTCATATCTTTTTATGACAGATAATACATAGGAGACAGGAGACATAGTGAGCACTACTGCTTCGTATGATCTCTGTCTGTGGAAACCCCAGCCCGTCCGACTCATCCAGAGGACATGAGCAACTATTTGGACGACCGGGAAGGAAAGATGATGATCTCTGTCTGTTGTTGTTGAGACCCAGACCGTCCGACCTACCAGAAAGGTGTAAGGTAACTGTTTGGACGGCCGGGAAGAGCCACCCAATTTAGACCGGAACCCAGTGGGGAAGGCATCCACAGGGACCGTACCCTCCTTCCCCTACCACCAACCTCTCGGAAGGACTTACGGACCCACATGTTTAACGTGATCGTACTCCGCATGAACACGGCGGCAGTTCTGGCAGCGGCGAGAATCGCGCGCTAACCACTGGGCTGCCGCGCCCGAAAAGAGCCAACAACACGCGGTGTTCCCAGGTGGTCACCCACCCAAGTACTAACCGCGCCCGATGCTGCCTGACTTCGGTGATCTAACGAGAACCGGTGTTTTCAGCACGGTACGGTCGTTGGCCTATGATCTCTGTCTGTGTAATACTTTATTTGTGATAAAAAATTTTGACACATATAAACGTATTTTTGATCTAAACAATTTCCATTGCCAGTTTGTTTATGATCCCTATTTTCACTGATGAAACAGCCTTTCACATGGTACGAAAAAGTGGCATAAGTCAGATTTTTCCTTTATCACAATTCAGTTGATTTTAAAGATACAGATATGAGGTTTTTTTAAATGATCTTGTTGCATTAAAAGTAAAAATTTTCTGATTGACCGAATTTGTCTAAGGGGGTTGTATAAAAATTTAAAAGTGTAACTTTTTGAAAATTAATGGGAGGGTTATTTCATTAACGTAGTCTTATTTTCTATCTTACTTTCAACATTTTTGCAATTTACATTGCCCACTTTTCTCCAACAGGTAAAGAATTAAAACAAGTTTCAATTTTTTTGGGACACCTATATATATATATATATATATAATAGAAAAATGACTTTACATTATTTGTTTTAATCTTATGAACTGCAAACTTAAAATATACAGATCAGAACAACATATTCAAATTTTATGTTAAATTGAAACAAAGCATCTTTTATTGAATTTTTGGTACTAATTGCAAATTATGTTTATATATATATATATATATAGGAAAATGCACCTTGTATATATATATATATATATATATATAAGAAAATAAGAAAATTCATCGAATTATGCGTAGTTTATGAAATTTCATATTTATATTGTAGTATAGTAAAATTGAGGATTCGCATAATTTCAATTTTTGGCATGGATATCTTTGCATTGTATTAATTAATTTTTTAATTACTTTATGTTGGAGCTTTATATGAATTTTTATGTGGTAAATTCTGATAAATTTTTACAGCACTTATAGCAGCATTATTTTACTTTACATGTGACGTATGAGAGGAAATGAGGCCTAGAAAACACGTTTCCAAAGTCCTAACGTCACAACGACCCTTTCTTCAAGGAAAGCTCTAAAATTGTTATGCATATGACTAGTAGGGCGGAATCGGTGTCATTTTTTTTATGTTATATTTTAATCAGAATGATTTTTGGCTTATAGGTAATGACAGTCATTGAGTAAAGGATTGTTACACTTTTTATAGATTTCCTAAAACTATTTTCTGTTCTACTTTAAAAATTCTGGAAACCAGGTTTACAGAGTGGGAATTTGGATTTTATTTTTTATAAATTCTGTTGCCGATGGAATAACTAAAAGCGGTCTATTTTGTGAGCCCGCGACGTGTTAAGTTTATGAACGAAGAGCTTTGTCTGGATTGCATGTACGGAATGCTGGCACACCAGCGGAAATCTCTAATTTAGGGTGTACTATGGACGAAGGCGTATGTAGACATTTATTTAGGGCTTATGCCGCAGAGCCTGGTGCAGCGGGTGTATTGTTATTGAATGAAGTAGGGTTATTGTTTTTGCATGTATCAGGTCGCATTGATGCGTATACGGTGCATCCGGATTATATACGCGTATTGCGAGTATACGTCCTCTCAACAGGTATATACATGGTCTAGAGCCCCGCAGCGGGTGTATTGTTATTGAATGAAGTAGGATTATTGTTTTTGCATGTATCAGGGTGCATTGATGCGTATACGGCTCATCCGGAATGCATACGCGTATTTCGAGTATACGCCCTAGCAACGGGCATATGCGTGATCTACGGCCTCGTAGCGAGATTTTAGTTTAGTTCTAAGCGGGTGTATTGTTAAAGCGTCTTTGATTTTTCGAGAATTTGCTGTAAGTTCCGGTGTAATTTTAATCAGAGGCTTGCATCTTAAATTCCGATCAACTCCCAAGCAATTTTTGAGTAGAATATATCTGAAAATAGTTTTAAATGTAAAAATTAAGATTCGGTTTATTTTAACGGTATTACCAAAATCCCAACAGGACTACTTTTCTTCCTTTGCAGAATTTAAACAATTGAAAGGAAAGTGTATGTGATTTCCTTTATCTTGACAATCCATCAATTGTTAGTGAAAGCTTTACACCGTCACATTTATCCATGCAGACACATATATCTTTACGCAAAATTATCAAACTGTCTCAATGGAGAGATTTATTATTAGTTGCAAAATAGAACATGGAAGGTAATTTGTTACCCGATGAAAAGCAGATATTTACTAATTTTCATTTTTGAATCGTTGCATTTAAAAATTCCTATATGCTTAGTATTTGAAGCCCAAGAACATGAACGCTTTTTGAAATATAGAAATTGGCACTGAGATTATGTTAAGAGCGAGTGAAATGACAATTATACATATAATATTGTCATAATTTGTGGGTTTATATTTTATCACGTTAAATAACCACGAACATACAAAGTTTCATATCTGTACTTTCTAGTTTTGGTTTTTAAGGAAACATAAACCGGTTTTTCACAATGCGATCAGCATTTTTTCTTCTAATATATTTCGTTTTCTTTTTTTTCTACTATTTTTCATTTTCCCTTCTTCTATTATAATTCGAAAACTATTGGGCCTAGGATAAGAAAAAAAACACTCTTTTTGAGAGCCAACATTTGTATAAAATTGAAATCTGATAAGGCATTCATTATATGATATCCTGTAAGGCATGATTCGTGATATTGGATAAGGTATTCATTGTTGAAATCGGATAAGGCATTCGTGACATGATATCGTGTAAGGTATAATTCGTAATATCGGACAAGACATTCATTGTTGAAATTGGATAAGGCATTCGTAATATCGGACAAGGCATTCATTGTTGAAATTGGATAAGGCATTCGTGATATGATATCGTGTAAGGCATGATTCGTGATATCGGATAAGGCATTCGTGTGTTATGGACATTGAAAATAATCCCTTTGGACGGTATATGTATGGTAAGGATTAAAATTTAAAACAGAAAGCGTTCGCTTTCTGTTTTATGTTTTCCCCCTTTCAGGCGCGCGCGCGTACACACATACACACGCATGCGAGCACTTACGCACACACACACGCGAGTACTGACGCACACACACATGCGAGCACTGACTCGCGCACACACACACTACACACAAGCAGACACGAGCACCCACACACAAGCAGACACGAGCACCCACACACAAGCAGACACGAGCACCCACACACAAGCATACATATTCACCTACGCGCACACACTCAAACAAGCATATATACGAACATTTATGCACACAAACATACACAAAAACACGCACCACACATACACCACATGCCTACACACACGCAAGCACACACCACACATTCACCACATACACAAAAACACACACCACACATACACCACATACCTACACACACCACACATTCACCACATACACACACACACACACACAAATACACACATACAAACCCATACATGCAAAACTGTTTTTGATTAACTTACATGGGAAGATTCATGGTGGTAAACATACAACATTATGCGCACACGACAATGGATATCCTTACAGAAGTTATGAAATACATGTAGTGTGTTTTATGTACCTGCAGCAAAATTTGCGAGTCAGAAATTTTTCACAAGATACTATTTTACTATACTGTATATAAAAGAGTAAAATGTATTCAACTCTTCATAAATATTTCCCGACGAACGAAGCACTCAGCATATTAAGACGGAAAGTGTATTTACACACTTCGCATGTATTTTTGAAAGATAGTCATTCAAGTAAAGGCCTTGAATAACAGAAATTGAATTTAGACGTGAGCATTGCTCACTATCGTAGTTATTAATATTTCAATTTGAAAGCAGAAATAAACCAGAAAAGTGGATCTACTGCGATAAATTGCTTCTGAAAGCGGTGATAAAAAATTCAATACAAATAAAAGTTTTTTTGTAACCCATTTTGGCGTTTGTAGATTCTTCAATTTTTAGAATCGTGTTTCCATTGCAGATGAAAGCATTCATTGACTGGTTTTGCGCTTATTGTGCGCGCTTTGGGGAACGACCCCTATGGGCGGTTTCTGTTCATCTAAACATAACCGTTGCAGCCTCGTGCAAAATGAGCTCAATCTCTAAAATGTTTGAAACTGGCTACGTGGACTGAATTTGCCAGTTTCCATTGAGGTACACAAAACTGTGAACTTAGTAAGTTTTCTTGCTGTCATTGTAGGTATAAGCTATTCCATATTGATGAGCTTATAATAAGCTCGAAACCAGTCCATGGATGTTGTTAACTGCAATCAGAGTTACAGACAAGTACAAATTAATAATACTTTTGTGGGGAATACAATAAGTGGAATATTTCATTTAATGTTCATAATATGCAGCCGCAGGACGCACCGATAGAAGACCATACTTGGACAATCTATATAAATAAAATTGAAAATCTGTCTGTCTGTTTGTCCCATAATCACAGGAGAACGGCTAAACCGAATTTGATGAAATTTTGTGGGTAGCCTGGAAATAGCCCCACTTAAAATTTAGTCCGTGTTTTGAGTTTTTACGACCTGTGGTTCCCGAGATATTAGTAAAAAACGAAATTTTCGTTTGTCTCATCGTCACGGGAAAACGGCTGAACCGAATTTAATGAAATTTTGTGGATAACCTTGAGATAGTCCCCCATAAATTTTGTCCAAGTTTCGAGTTTCTAAGACCAGGGGTTGTCGAGATATTAATGAAAAACGGAACTTTTTCTTAGGAGATCTACTCTCCAACTCCGTGGTTTATCCAAACGGAAAGAATGAAAATCGTTTGTTTAAAACGCTAAAATGAAATAAAACTTTATTTCCGAGTTTGGTGCAGGATTTTTGCATTAATTAGTCACTATAGGAAAACATAAATTGTTTGAAACATGAATTTAAATGGAAAAATCTACCTCCATGTTTCATCTTTCATAAGCTTTTACTCAACGATGTAAAGTATAAAGAAATCAAAATGGCTATTTAATTTCGCATTTTATGAGGAAGATTCTATCTTATATCATGTTGCTCGGCAACGGAATGAAATTAAATGTGTTGTTAATATCTATTATAATTTTTCTATTTGTATAATAAATAAATGGATGTAAAAATATATTTTATAAATGAACGGTTTGATTGTTCTTTCAATTATATATATTGCGGACTGCGTACATCACTTTCATTTATATTAGCAAAGAGGTTTCAAGCTCATATATTGTGTTTAGCTAATAAACTCATATATTGTGTTTACCCAATAAATTCATTTAGCCGATTGTTGAAGCAGAAAAATACTAGAACGGATGTATGTATCTTCTATTACAATTTTACTGTTTTCATTTAGTATATACAAACGGGATCAGGATATTTTATTCTTCAGATCTGCAAATTCAGAGCTACGAATTTAGAGGAATATCTCTAAATAACTTGGTAACTTTTCTGAAACTTTACCAAATTAGTGGAAATGTCTCCAAATTGATAAAAATGACCCAAATCAATGAAATTAAATTTGTTTTTTTAGAATAAAGTACTAAAATGATGTTTCTGTAGCATTTGTCGGTCAGTCCATCCATCCTACTTAGTAACATATTTAAGGAATTTTTTAATATCACCAAATTGGTAAAAATATTTCTAAATCCATAAAAATATCATGAAATTGATAAAATCACGCTTAAAAAATGAAATTAATTGTGTTTTGTTAGGGGATAGTATTGTGATGATGTTTCGTCAATTTGTCGCAAAATGGGACTAACAGTTCTACAGTCCCACTTGGCGATAAATTTGGCGATTTTTGAAGTTAAAAATTGACGAAAATATCGCCAAACCTTCCATGGAGATTGCATTATTCAGATGATATGATTTAAATAAATTTATTTAAAGCAAATACTGATATCATGTCGCTTAGCAACGGATCCAATATGTTATGCGGCATATGATTTTTATTAAATCTTTTCCGATTTGAATAGTAAAAATATGTATATAAAATAAATTTCATTGACATTGAATTTTTGACCGGATAATATCAATTACGGTCTTCTGGTTTAAACATCATTATTATTGATATTTTCGGGGACTGTTGATTCAGCGATTACTGATATTTTCAAATTATTATGGAATTGTTTTATTATGACGAAAATTGTTGAAACTCATATATAGTACGTTGTACGAGTAATCTTCAACAAATGCATGGGCATATCTTCCAATCTACGAGAATATAAGTAGAACAGGTATATTGGCATATATTTTGATATATATTGGCATATATTGGAATCAATTATGACCTTCTGGTATTAAGATTACGGGGATTTTTGATACTTTCAATTTTTTACGTCATCTCTTTTATTTTGGCAAATATTTTTGAGACTCATATTGCAATACGGGTAAGCTTCTACTAACACACTGGCATATTTTCCAATCTGCGACAATATAAGTAGTACGGGGTTGCATATATTGATTCAATTCCTTTTTTTTTTGTAAATTTGCTTACAAAAGGGGCCAGGATATTTTATTCTTCAGATCTGCCCGTGAAGATAATTTTGCATAGTGAGAACAGATATTCTTAAACTTCTCTTTAAGGGCAATACATTTAATATTTTAACAGGATTAGCACATTATTGCGAATTATAAATTTCTTTATATTATATACTCCGTACGAAGAACGGGTATGCTGCTAGTCTATTTAAATAAAATTGAAAATCTGTCTGTTTGTTTGTGTATTTATTTGTCTCATCATCACGGGAGAATGGCTGTATCAAATTTGATGAAATTTTCGGGGTAGACATGGAAGAGTCTCCCTTAAAAATTTAATCCATGTTTCAAGTTTCTAGGACCAGGGCTTGTCGAGATATTAATAACAAGAAAGATCAATCACGCTTAAAGCATTGATTATGAAACACTTTCCAACTTTAATGCAATTTTATTTTAACAAGTCTAAAATGCAATACATTCCTCGGTAATATTTTAAAACTTATTACAATGCTACATTAATTTATTATATTTGAAAACTTAAACATTCATCGAAAAAAATGAACTTCATTCAAATGACGGCATTGAAATATAAATTGCCTGGTTTAAACATCTCTAAAATATTATACATTCCTCGGTAATAATTGTAGAATTATCATAATACTACGATAATTTATTATATTTGAAAACTTCATCGAAAACAACTGAAATTCATTCAAATGACGTCATAGAAAAAATAACACGCCTGGCTCTCTCTATAAAAGTAGCATTTCATTCATAAATAATTTCCCACTCATGTCATTCATCACAATACTATAATAATTTATTTTATTTAAAATTTAAGACCATGGAGCTGCAAGTAATTAAACTCTATGCGTAAAACTTCATCGAAAAAAATCGTCCTTCTCTTTGTAAAATCAATGAATATTCCATTCATATCAGCTATGTAGACTCCATGAACTAAATGATTTTGTGTTAAAGAAATACAGCAATTCTAATACAACTCATTTTACATATTTTGCTGCTTACATTTTACATAGGTGAAAAATAGGCTTCGTTGTAGAAATAATCAAATTTGGATGAGCATTTAAACTCAAATATATTGTAATTGCGTTGTTTCAGTATTTAGATGCACAGAATTTATGCAAAAATAAAGTGGTTTTAGGACGGAGACAACACTCAATATGAATTAAAAAGAACTTTAAAAATCACGATTTTGAGACAAGATGGATGCCATATATCATTTTGAAGTGGGTCACGTGATCTTTTCATTCCATGATCACGTGATCGCTTCATATACGAGGTGTTATTATTATTTTAATTTTTATTTAAAAAACTACTGAATATATTTCGCTGAATTTTTTTTTATATATTTTATGGAACAATTTGAATATCACCTAAAATTTTCGAAGCAATTTGTGAATTTTAAATCCGCTTAAAAATGTTTGAAAAATTAGGTTCCATAGGGTTCAATGTATTTCATTTTTTCAACCCGGGTTCCATCCAAAACTAATTGGGTGATATTCATTTATATTCCCGTCCTACAGACCGTCTGAACAACATACTAAAATTTCATTTTGATTAACTCATTTTTACGGCAGTTATCGTGCTAACGGACAGACAGACAGACAGACAGAATGAACAAAGTCATAAACACTTTTCAACTTTGTTGTAGAGTGTTAAAAAACGAACCTCTCATAGAGATAACAATATGTAGGTGATATTTTTATTGCCAATTTTTTTGAAGAAAAATATATTATGTTGCTTAGCAACGGAATTAAATCCAATGAATTTATATAACACACGATTTTATTAAATCTTTTTTGATTTAAATAATAAAAAGAAAATGTATATATATATAAATTTTATCGGAATTGCATTTTTGACTGGATTAGTCAATTAAAGCCTTTGGATTTAAAGATTACTGGACAAATATTGGTATTTTAAATTTTTTACGGCATCTGTTTTATTTTGGAAAGCTTTTCAAACTCATATATCGTGTTTAACTCCTATATTGTGTTTAGCTGATTGTTGAAGCAAAATAAAAGTAGTACTAGTACATCTTCTAATTCCATTTTAGCGTCTTCATGTTGGCATATAATGATCTACTTTCATATTTTTCATAAATTTGTTTACAAGCGGGATCAGGATGTCTTACTCTTCAGATCTGAATGTGAAGATAATTTCGTATTGGGAAATTATTCTTACACATTTTAGGAGAATTAAATTAAATATTTAATAGAATGTTTTGAATAGCGATATAATTTAGAATACTATAAGAATTTGCTCATAGTTGTAAGTTTTAATTTTTCTTATATTATACATTCCATACGAAGAACGGGTATACTGCTAGTTATGACAATAAGTGTTGAAGAGTTTGGAAAAACTCATAATTCTGGACATGCTTATGTCCAGACAGGAAACGAAAATCATAATATTATTTTCAAATAGGACTTGCAAGACGTCTTCTATTCTTTCTTTTTGTTTTGCAGATTTTCTATAAAATTCGACCTATCCAACATTGGCCACTATTCAAAGGATTTATCTTGAAAGCATTACTCCAGATTCCACAATGTAAGGTTGTTCGTGAAGAGTCGTGGGATGCTTTACTGGTAAATTTCACCCTTTGAAGAAAATTCTGGAACTGTGGAATGACCAATATTTGAAGGTATTTACGACTTTTTATTTTATTACTTAAAGCTCATTAGGTAGTACTAGTGACCGGGGCAAGTTGATACATTATTTGACTTCTAATTTTTCTAGGGAGGGATGACGTCCTAAGGTCAGCCCTGCTTTGTAGAGGATAGTATATGATGTTTTTCCGTGTTAACCGATTATAATCATATCTGAGCTGTTATCGATTCACATTAGTTTGCGTAATCGAGATTCTACTATACCACGAATTTTATCCAATCACAGATTGAACGTATTAGAGAGAAAAGCCTGACAAGTCCGCTTTCGAAGTAATGTGATAGTTAAATATCAAGCTTAAATATCTACGGTTCAATATAAAGGTTAAAATATGCATGCAGTCATTAAAATTATTTTCGCATTGCTCTGAGGCATAATATGATGTGAATATTTAAAGATTGAACTTTAATTTATGAACTACGTGGGAAAAGTTAATTATTACATCATTGCACGGAACTTATGATCCCATTGGGTGGTCGTGGTGGTGGTGGTGGTGGTGGTGGTGTGTGTGTGTGTGTGTGTGGGGGGGGGGGGGTGAGAAAAAAAAACGCAGTTAAAATCAACGAAAACGATGACGAAGCACGATAGATAAAAAACCAATTTCAAAGTTTTAGAGCATTGTCTAATTTGTAAGAATCTATATATATAAAATTGAAAATCTGTCTGTCTGTCTGTCTGTCTGTCTGTCCCGTCATCACGGGAGAACGGCCGAACCGAATTTGATGAAATTTTGTGGGTAGCCTGGAAATAGTCCCACTTAAAATTTAGTCTACGTTTGGAGTTTCTACGATCAGTGGTTCTCGAGATATTAGTAAAAAACGAAATTTTCGTTTGTCTCATCATCACGGGAGAACGACTGAACCGAATTTGATGAAATTTTATGGATAGCCTTGAAATAGTCCCTCATAAATTTAACTCAAGTTTCGAGTATCTAAGACCAGGGGTTGTCGAGATATTAATGAAAAACGAAACGTTTTCCTAGGAGTTCTACTCTCTAACTCAGTGGTTTATCCAAACGAAAAGCTTGAAAATCGTTTGAAAGTGAATTAAAATTTAATCTCTGAGTTTGATGGGAGATTTTTTGCGCTAATTAGTCACTTTCTGAAAACATGAATTGTTTGAAACATGATTTAAATGGGAAATCTATCTCCATGGTTTATTTTAAACAAGCTTTTACTGAACAATGAAAAGTATAAAGAAATCAAAATGGTTATTTAATTTCGCAGTTTATGAGGAAGTATCTTATATCATGAGGAAGTATCTTTTATCTTATATCATGTTGCTCAGAAACGCAATTAAATTAAATCTGTCTGTTAATTTTAATTATTATTTTTTCGATTTGAATAATAAATAAATGGATATAAAAATATATTTTAGAAAAGAACGATTTGATTTTTCTTATAGCATTTTTGAATGGATAATATCAATTACGGTCTTCAGGTTTAAACGTTATTATTATTGACATTTTCAGGGATTATTGTTTTAGAGATTATTGATATTTTCAAGTTATTATGCAATTGTTTTATTATGACAAAAAATTGTTTAAACTCATATATTATATGCTGTACGAGTAATCTTCTACAAATACACGGGTATATCTTCTCTTCCCGACCGTCCAAACAGTTATATATTATACGCTGTACGAGTAATCTTCTACAAATACACGGGTATATCTTCTCTTCCCGACCGTCCAAACAGTTACCTTACACCTTTTTGGTAGGTCGGACGGTCTGGGTTTCAACAATCAACAACGGGTATATCTTCTAATCTACGAGAATATAAGTAGTACAGGCATATTGGCATATGTTTTGATATATATTGGCATATGTTTTGATATATATTGGCTTATATTGGAATCAATTACGACCTTCTGGTATAAAGAGTACGGGGATTATTGATATTTTCAATTTATTACGTCATCTCCTTTATTTTGGCAAACATTTTTGAGACTCATATTGTAATAAGGGTAATCTTCTACTAACACACTGGCATATTTTCTAATCCGCGACAATATAAATAGTACGGGGTTGCATATATTGATTCAATTCCTTTTTTGGTAAATTTTCTTACAAAAGGGGCCAGGGTGTTTTATTCTTCAGATCTGCCTGTGAAGATAATTTTGCATAGTGAGAACAGATATTCTTAAACTTATCTTTAGGAGCAATAAATTTAATATTTTAACAGAATTTGCACATGATTGCGAATTATAAGTCTCTTTATATTATATACTCCGTACGAAGAACGGGTATACTGCTAGTTGACAATAAAACTACTACGGAAAGCATTTTGCTTTGACACAATGGAATTATTGTCCAATGACTGTCCTATTTAGGAATGATAAAATAAACAATACTTAAACAATACGTTTCTTTCTTTCAACCTAGACCGTCCCACCTACCCGAAGGTGTAAGGCATATGTTTTGATGACCGGAACAGCGTCATTTAATTTATATAGAAACCCAATCAATCACCGTGATCGAGGGGCCGACACATTGGGTTTACAACCTGACTGCTTTGTTATGGAATTTGAAAAATTCGACGATACTATATAAATCCTATCTTTAAAAAATGTAAGATACTACAGATACTATAAGTTGTCAATTAACTCTCAGTAGTTAACTCTCTTGCATATACCCCCAGTACAATATACAATAATAAAGCATACATCTACTCATATGTTTGGATCTATCAATATACATATATATATATATATATATATATATATATATATATATGTTAAACATTTTTAAATGGCATATGTCTATACAAACTAATTTCTAAATGTAAAAATAGTTATATACATATTTGAATAAACATGATTAAACTCAAACATTACTTATTCTCAGAGCAACTTATATACATAATACACACAAAAGCATTACTCATATAAAAGAACTCTGAAGTGAGTAATACTCCCTAGTGGTAACATATAAAATGTATACAAAAATAAAATTATATCACATACATCAAAATTATATCACAGACATTAAAATTAAATCATATGATGCGTAATGTAATTAATACCAGTTATCCTAATGAACAATTGTCTAAGCAATATAGGATGTATATACAGTCAAATAAAGCGTTCATTTTCTTCTAAATATATAAAACTCTGTTGAACACGTCTTCGTGCCCAATTATTCGTGGGGATATTATTCGCCCATTTTTCGAAGAGTACTGTTGATGGTCTGGCAAGATGCCATTTCTTCTTAAATGAACAATCGAATACGTAATGTAGATTAGTCCTTTCTTCTCCGTACACGCATAAATCCGTATCTATTTTCCCAATTTTTTGGAGAAACTTCGGTAATGGATAGTGTCCCGAGAAGAATTGGGTTGTTGTTGTCGAGACCCAGACCGTCCGACCTACCAGAAAGGTGCAGGGTAACTATTTGGATGGCCGGGAAGTGCCACCCAATTTAGACCGGAACCCAGTGGGGGAGGTATCCACAGGGACCGCACCCTCCTCCCCCCTAGAGAAGAATTGGGTGACAGAACTTTTCATTTCAAATGAAAATTTTGGGAAGAAATCATATGCGATTCTTCCGTTAGACGAATTCACAGGGATTGTACCCTCCTTTCCCTACCGCCAATCTGTCGAAGGCCTTTCGGACCCACACTTTAACGTGCCCGCACTCCGTGTAGACACGGGGATAGTTTGGGTGGCGCCGGGAAACAGAACTCTGATCCTCCGAGTGTAATCCCCGTGCTCTAACCACTAGGCTATCCACCAAATGTGCATCCTTTTCAAAATGCCCGTCCGCAACAATACACATACGAATTCGAGAAATAAGATTTTGCATAATCTGACAAGCATTGCAGGTGTCGTCGAGTTACGACGTTTTGATTGGCACTTATTGCCATCCATGTAATCGATATCAGGAATGCAGTTCATGCATTCCTGATGTCGATTACTGCTTATCAGATAATTTCCTACAACTTTGTAAATGACATTTTTCTGCTGTCTCACCTTGCTGCCGAGTTCGTTTTCCTAAACCTTTTAAATTCTACGTTGGGGGCACTGCACTTTTATTCGATCGGGGATGGTGATTTTACTATAGGTAATTGATGAGCTTGTGTACTTTCCTAGCAGCCCTGAATACAATGTGAATGCTTATGACGTTCAGTTGCTAGTTTTAATCTTATCTCAAGTTAAATATATTAAATCAAAACTGTCTCTAAACAACAATTTTTTAACTTTTGGCAGTTTACTACCCGTAGTCTCTATATTCTAATTTAACCCGGCTATAATCTTAGAAAACATACTTGTGAGAAAACCAATCATCAACATTCATTACTGCGAACAGAAGAAAAGGATTACAACGAGTGGCGTCTGCAGGGTATTGTTGTGTTTGTTCTTTATATGAGTAAGTGGGTGTCTCAGAAATTTCACTCTCCATCGCTCAGATGTTTACTGGCTTCGTCTCTTCCTTAGATAATATATGTAGTAACCTCTTGCGGTTTCATTGCGTCAGAAAACAAATAAAAAATATTTTTAAACCTCAAATAAATAACTCAACTTCCGTATTATTTTTTTATAACGGTTCTAACTTTTTGGCACACATTCTTGCGAAATTTTCACTTCGATGCTTTAAGCTTTAAGTTCGACGCTTTAAGCTTTAATTTCGATGCTTTAAAAATCTTAAAATTCGAAAAATGACTCCACATTAATAAATTCCATTACAGGGCTGATAGTTGCAGTTTTATGCTCATTAAGTTTGATATTTGTATGATTCTAAGTGATGTAAAAATGTGTTTTGTCTATTTTGATAAATTTTTTTTATCAAAAATCGGGTAAAGATTTTACATGCACTAATCAAAGTTTATTGAGAACGGCGCGTTGTGGATTTTATGATAGTATTAAGATTTTATGATAGTATTAAGATAGACAATATACGATTATTTTTTCGATAGTTATATCGAATAATGTGAAATTGCCCAAATTTTCATTTAAATATTAATTAAATAAAATACTAAATCGAATTAAAAATGCTTCAAGATGTTCCTAGACATGTCCCAAAGTCCTTCGTGCTAAATTTCGTAGCTGTTATCGTTTCTTTTCCTTTTTCAACCCAAACCGTCCGACCGATAAATATATGCCAAAATGGAAGCTCTAAAATAGTATTAGAAGATATACTTGTAACGTATTTATTCTGTTTCAACAATTGGCTAAGCACAATATATGAGTTTGGAATATCTTTGCCAAAATAACACAAATGACGTAAGAAATCGAAAATACCAATCATTTTACCGAAATCTAAATCCGAAGACCTATCTCAAGTCCGAAGACCTATCCGAAGACCTATCCGAAGTCCTATCCTATTCTAAATCTAAATCCGAATTGATATAATCTAGTCAAAAATGCAATTTCGATAAAATTTATTTTTATATACATTTTTTTATTATTTAAGTCGGAAAAGATTTAATAAAATCGTCTGCCGTATAAACAATTTAATTTTATTGCTAAGCAACATATTTTTTTTTTTCGTTCTTAAAAAAAAAAAAAAAAAAAAAAAAAGAATAATTATGTAGCAATAAAAATATCTCTATAGGAGGTTCGTTTTTCATTAATATCTCGATAACTCCTGGTCCTAGAAACTCGAAACATGGACTTAATTTTAAGTGGGATATTTCACGGTTACACACGGTTACACACGGTTACGCACACCGTTTAGAAATTATAAATCTTTGAATCCAAAGACCATAATTTATATAATCCAGTCAAAAATGTTATTTCGATAAAATTTATTTTTATATACATTTCTTTATTATTTCAGTAATAGTAATATTATTTCAGTAATAGTATCAATATATTTAATAAAAGTCATCTGCTATATAAACTCATTAGATTTAATTCTGTTGCTAAGAAACACGATATGTTTTTCTTTAAATAAATTTGCGTTAAAAATATCGTCTGCAAAATGCTATTTCTATGGAAAGTTCGTATTTAATAATATCTCGACAACCCCTGGTCCAGAAAGTCAAAACATGGTTTAAATTTTAAGTGGGGCTATTCCAATATTACCCACGAAATTTCATGAAATTCGGAAATTCGGTGCAGCCATTCTCTTGTGATGATGAGACAAACTCACGAACACATACACATACAGCAGATTTTCAATTTTATTTATATGATAGGAGAGAATATAACAATGAAGTGAAAAATTAGTGTTTATTAATAAATTATCTGTTTAGTTCAGTTACTTTTACATGACTTTTGAATACTCTTTACTAATCTTGTCAACCCACAGACATTTTTCAAAAGAGAACCGTTTTTTTTTATTTTGGAAGCTTACCACTGGGGTCATATGTTTTTCTATCCCAACTTAACCGGGTTATTATCTTAGAATACATTCTTCAGAGAGCATCATCAAGATCCATTACTAAGCAAGGAAGAAAAGACGAAAAGATAGTGGCGTCTACAGGATATGTTGGGTTCTTTGTATGAGTAAGTGGGTGTCTTGGCGATTTCATTAACCATCATTCAGATGTTTGCTTGCTTGGATTCTTTCTTGGATGTTATACGCAACTTGTTTGGACTTTCATAACGTTAGAATATATATGTTTATATGTATAATATATATGTATGTATGTATGTATATATATATATATATATATATATATATATATATGTATAATATATATATATATCATATATATATGTATACATATATATGTATGTATGTATATATATATATATATATATATATATATATATATATATATATATATATATATATATATATATATGCATAAAGATTGAAAAAATAGAAAGGAAACATAAATATCTTGAAATACACCTCAAATGTACCACCATGACGAACAAGAAATGACTAGACCAATGTTGCCATTCGCTAAAAAGTAAAGAAGTGATCTACTGTTGCCAAATTCATGCTTTGCACATTAATAACCTCAAAATTATCAGTAAATTATATGAATATCCAGCATATTTAGTAAATGGTATAGTTAATAAGTTTCGATTAGCCTAAAGTTCTTAATAATCTTTCCTTAGTATCTTATTTTAGCCATACTTCTACATTCTCTTGTTTTTACATTACAATATATTTTCATCTATTTATTTTGTAGCTTTTACTGTAGAATATCACATTTTACTGCCATTACCCAGTACGGTTTTTATTACTCACTTTTGGCAATAGTAGATCGCTTCTTTACTTTTGTAAATTTTAAGATAGTGTATTGTGAGTTACTACTTCCATTCTACAATTGGATTTACAATTTTAATATATATATATATATATATATATAAACAAATTTGAAAATATTCACATGTTGTACATGTTAGATTAACAATACATTATCTTCAGCAATATAACTGTACATTAAAATTATATCTATTTATTGCGCTAATTGCAGCATATACATAAGATGAAATTAATAAGTTAACTGTAAGAGTTAGAATTGAACTTGAAGTGACCTAGTAGTATAGTACCCAAACCTCATTAAATGAATCTTATTGATTATTAGAATAAGGTTTTAGTGGCAAGCAAGTCAGTAAAATAAAATAAAAATTAGCCAGAGTAAACATAAAAACAAACCGTATCAAATAAAAGTAATCAAAAATATAATGAATAGCAATGGGTAGAAGGTAATGGATTTGTAAAATCATCAGGAGGTGCATACAAAACATGCCTTCTAGAAATAGTCGTTTTCAATAAATAGCCCTGTTACATTGAACGAAAAGGTTATTTTACACTTTTAAGAATTATGATAAAACAAGAAAAACCCATATTGCATAAAGTATTGATTATGAAACATTTTCCAACTTCAATGCAATTTTACTTAAACATCTCTAAAATGCGATAATATTTTTTAAATTATCACAATACTACATTAATTTATTATATTTGAAAACTTAAAATTTCATCGAAAAAAATGAACTTTATTCAAATGACGGAATTGAAATATAAATTGCCTGGTTTAAACATCTGTAAAATGCGATTCATTCCTCGGTAATATTTTTAAAATTATCATAATACTACAATAATTTCTTATATTTGAAAACTTAATCAAAAACAAATGAACTTTATTAAGCTGCTTTTATATAAATCGCCTGGCTCTCTATATAAAAGCAGCATTTCACTCATAATTTTTTTTCCATTCCTTTCATTCACCACAATATTATAATAATTTATTTTATTTAAAATCTTAAAACCATGGAGGTACAAGTAATTTAACTCTATGATTAAAACTTCATCGAAAAAATCGTCTGCTTCTCTATGTAAAATCAATGAATGTTTCATTCAAATCAGCTGTATTGCAGACTCCATGAACTAAAGAATTTTGCGTTAAAGAAATACAGTAATTCTTATACAACTCATTCTACATCTTATTAAAACCTTATCTCTGCGTTTAATGGGAGATTTTTTGCGCGAATTTTTGCGCACTTTCTGAAAACATGAATCGTTTGAAACGTGATTTTGGGAAATCTATCTCCATGGTTTATTTTCACAAGCTTTTACTGAACAATGAAAAGTATAAAGAAATCAAAATGGCTATTTAATTTCGCAGTTTATGAGGAAGATTCTATCTTATATCATGTTGCACAGAAACGCAATTAATTTAAATCTGTCTGTTAAATTTAATTATTATTTTTTCGATTTGAATAATAAATAAATGGATATAAAAATATATTTTAGAAAAGAACGATTTGATTTTTTTTATAGCATTTTTGACTGGATAATATCAATTATTGTCTTCAGGTTTAAACGTTATTATTATTGATATTTTCGGGGATTATTGATTCAGGGATTATTGATATTTTCATGTTATTATGCAATTGTTTTATTATGACAAAAATTGTTTAAACTCATATATTGTACGTTGTACGAGTAATTTTCTACAAATACACGGGTATATCTTCTAATCTACGAGAATATATGTAGTACAGGTATATTGGCATATGTTTTGATATATATTGGCATATGTTTTGATATATATTGGCATATATTGGAATCAATTACGACCTTCTGGTATAAAGAGTTCGGGGATTATTGATATTTTCAATTTACTACGTCATCTCTTTTATTTTGGCAAAGATTTTTTAGACTCATATTGTAATACGGGTAATCTTCAACTAACACCCTGGCATATTTTCTAATCTGCGACAATAAGTAGTACGGGGTTGCATATATTGATTCAATTCCTTTTTTTTTTGTAAATTTGCTTACAAAAGGGGCCAGGATGTTTTATTCTTCCGATCTACCCGTGAAGATAATTTTGCATAGTGAGAACAGGTATTCTTAAACTTCTCTTTAGGAGCAATAAATTTAATATTTTAACAGAATTTGCACATGATTGCGAATTATAAGTTTCTTTGTATTATATACTCCGTACGAAGAACGGGTTTGCTGCTAGCAAAATATAATAACAGGTTTGCCAATCAAGAAATTTTGTTTAAACAGAATTGCTAGCCAAATGTAAAAGCGGGATATCATTATATATACAATATTTGAAATTCAACAAATGCCTATTAGATACATTAGATACGTATAAATAATAATTATTAATCTTATTAATAACTTATAAAACTAATGAGCGTAGTGATATATTTAATAGTTATAATAATCATTATAACTGTGTAGTCTGCTTGGCGATGTTACATAGTATTTGTGACTAGTTTGTCTAAATGCAAAATTCGATCTTTATCATAATAATGATATTTATGATTTTTGTTCTTTTTAAGAAACAGTATAAAATATCTTGATTGCATGTTGAAATCTTATAAATGATTTAATTCGCTTTTAAATGTAAAATTACTTATAAAATGGGGAGGTTTAAAATGTGAATTTTACATAAATATGAGGAGGATTACAGTTTCAAATTTTTGAATATAAGATTGATTTTCAGTGTTATATTGAGAGAAATTAACTTTAAAAACAATCTTAAATTCCTGTTAAAATTCTATTCGGATTTATAAAATGGAAGAGGGGAAAATTTATGAGAGGACATGTTTTATATACATTAGAGCTCATATACACAGCGAGTTCGGATGTAGTAAAGTATCGGTTGTTACAATTTATTCCTGTCTAGGTGTTGCCAGCCCAACTTTTATAATATTATATATATTAAATTATATATATTATATTAAATTTAATTCATAATTTATATTTTCTAGACTTTTGTAGCAGAATATTAATTTTTTGTAGTAAAACACTCTCTTTCCTCATTTTTCAAATGGTCATTTAAAAAAAAATTAGATATTAAAACTTCAGATGAAAAGGAAGTCGCCTAACCAATTGTGTCAAATCTTTAGAAAAGATCAGATGTCAGAGGCGGAGGCTTGGAACTGGACTTTTACAATATTTTAGTTTAAATTTATGTTTGCCAGAATTTTTTAGCAGAATAATAATCTTAGATTAGAGTAGGAAGATAATATTTTAGTTTAAAATTTATGTTTGCTAGAATTTTTAAGCAGAATAATATTTTTTTGTAGTAAAACACTCTCTTTCCTCATTTTTCAAATTGGTCATTTCAAAATAACTAGATAAGAAAGATTCAGACGGATAGAAAATTGCCTGACCAATTGCATCAAACCTTTGGAAAAGATCAGATGTCAGCGGTGGATGTGTGAAACATATAGTAAATTCTTTCCTTTACGTGTAATAAAAAATAAAATAAAAAAACTCCTTCTTTTTCGTCGTAAAATTAGTTTTGCACAGAAGTAGGTTAAATATAATATATTCTTGGGCGAAATTAATTTTCTATCCATTTTCTTAGGAAGTTGCCGCAGATAAAAAATATTTATACAAAACGCTTTTAATACTCTTTGCTAATAAGGAGCTACGGGATTAATTAAGTTGTCAAAATTAAATAATGCTTCGCAAACACAAGTTAAATTGACAAATAGCGTTTCGCTATTCAGTTCCTAAATTGCTTTCTGGTATATATTCATTTCACTGTTCTAAATATTTTTTGGAAATGATGAAATTTTGTATATAAATTAAAATGATAATAAATAATAACAACAATGCTACTTATTTAAATAATTTCTTAAACAAAACTTATATAAATGATTAGAGTACTAGAAAAGCACACTACAAAGTGAATTCTGATCCATGAATATTTTGCTAGAAATAAATTATGTTAATGATAATGTTAATTTCGAGTTTGAACGCAAAAATTGTTTTATCCCTTGTTTAAAATATGTACAATGAGATTTCAAATTATTATGATTACCAGATTGGTTTTTTTGTGTTTGCAGCCCATACCATGCAATGTGGGGTGAATTAACCGTATGTTTACAATCCAACTGATCAGGCTCCTTTTTCAGTTTTTGTAAATTATTAATTTTCTCTTTTTTATCTATATAAATAATATTGTAATTTTGTCTGTGTGTTTATTTGTCTCATCATCACGGGAGAACAGCTGCACCGAATTGGATGAAATTTTCGGGGTAGTCGTGAAATAGCCCACCTTAAAATTTAGTCCATGTTTCGAGTTTCTAGGACCAAAGGTTATCCAGATATTAATAAACAAGAAAGATCAATCATGCAAAAAACATTGATTATGAAACACTTTCCAACTGAAATGCAATTTTATTTAAACATCTCTAAAATGCGATACATTTAGAGGTAATATTTTTAAAATTATCACAATACTGCAATAATTGCTTATATTTGAAAACTTAAAACTTCATCGAAAAAAATGAACTTTATTCAAATGGCTTCTTTGAAATATACATCGCCTGACTCTCTATGAAAAAGCAGTAAATATTTCATTCATACACTGTTTTTTATTCCTTTCATTCATCACATTACTACAATAATTTATTTTACTTTGAAACTTAAAACCATGGAGGTAAAAGTAATTTAACTCTGCTTAAAACTTCATCGGAAAAGTCTGCTATAAAATCGTCTGCGTCTATATGCAAAATCAATGAATGCTTCATTCATATCAGCTATATTGTAGACTCTAAACCTCAATAATTTTACATTAAAGAAATTCAGCAATTCTTATACAACTCATCTTAGAGCTTCATATGTTTACATTCTCCAGAAGTGAAAATTAGATTTCGTTGTAGAAATAATCAAAGTTTGATGATAATTTAAATTCAAATATATTCCAATTGCGTTGTTTTAGAATACAAACGCACAGAAATTAAGCAAAAAAAAAAAAAAAAAAAAAAAAAAAAAAAAAAAAAAGAGAAACGGTTTTAGGTCGGATGCAACACTAAATATAAAGTGAAAAGAACTTTAAAAGTGACGATTTTGACACAAAATGGATGGCATTGATCGTTTAAACTCAAATACATATATTGTAATTGCACTATTTCAGAATATGGATGCACAGAATTTAATAAAGCGGTTTAAATAAATAGGTTTTCGGACGGATACAACACTAAATATTAATTAAAATTGTTTTTAAAAATCTCTATTTTGACACAAGATGGACGCCATATTTTATTTTGAAGTGGGTCACGTGATCTCTTCATATGATATGGGTGTAATTATTATTTTACTTTTATTTAAAAAAATACCGAATATATTTTTACTGAATTTTTTTTCTATTTTTTATGGAATAATTTGAATATTTCTTAAAATTTTCGAAGCAATTTGTGAATCTCAAATTCGTTTAAAAAATGTTTGAAAAATTAGGTCTCGTAGGGATCAATGTATTTAATTTTTTCAACCCGGGTTCAATCCAAAACTAATTGGGTGATATTATTCATTTATATCCCCATAGGTCCCACAGACCGTCTGAACAACATACTAAAATTTCATTTTGATAAAGTCATTTCTACGGCAGTTATCGTGCGAACGGACAGACAAACAGACAGTATGAATAAAGTCACAAACACTTTTCAACTATGTTGTAAAGTGTTAAAAACGAAACTCCCATAGAGATAACATTATGCAGACGATATTTCTATTGCCAATTTATTTGAAGAAAAATATATTATGTTGCTTAACAACGGAATTAAATCCAATGTATTTATACAATATACGATTTTATTAAATTTTTTTCGATTTAAATAATAAAAAAATGTATATAAATACAAATTTTATCGGAATTGCATTGTTGATTAGATTACCTCAATTAAGTATCGATATTTTCAATTTCTTACGTCATCTGTTTTATTTTGGCAAACATTTCAAACTCATATATCGTGTTTAACATATATATTGTGTTTAGCCGATTGCTGAAGCAAAATAAAAGTAGTACTGGTATATCTTTAAATATAATTATAGTGCTTTTATTTTGGCATATATTGATTTAATATCACATTTTTCATAAATGTGTTTACAAACGTGACCAGGATGTTTTATTTTTCAGGTCTGCACGTGATGATAGTTTTGTGAATTCTAGATTTAGCGATATTCTGGATGACAACATGTAATACTATTTCAAAGTATTCAAATAACTTATATTTCACACAACTCTAAATTAACAATTATCAATATTGATAGCATCCTCAATAAACGATATAGTCCATATAGTCCATATATCGTTCTGGGGCGAAATATCACCAAGTTGGCGATGCTTTGCTAGATTATTCGCCAAGTTTGGCAAATACATCAGCAAGTGTTACAAACAAACGGAGAGAAGAGCATTTCTTATATACTAGAATGTATGTTCGTCATATGACGGAAATCCGAATTTTCGAAACATTACTTCTTATTTGGCGTCATTTTTATCAATTTGGCGACATTTTTGTTACTTTGGCAACATAAAAAAGCTACCAAGTTGGCGACGTCCCGCTAAATTTCTCGCTAAGCGTTACGGACGGACGGATAAATGGGTTGTTTTTATAATCTATTATTTATGTATTTCCACGACATTGAACTTTCACCAATTAGTCGCCATTTCATTGATTGAGCGCCAGTTCATTCAATTTGGCGAATTTCTATAAATTGGATGACATTTTCGTCAATTTGGCAACATTTTAAAAGTCACCAAGTTGCAGATATTCCGAAAAATTTGTCACCAAAATTTTATCATAACGTTACGGACGGAAAAATAGGTTATTCTTACAGTACTCGTAGATTCTTATTCTTTCCAAGATATTGAATTTTCGTCAATTAGCCGCTATTTTCATTGATTTAGGGTCATTTTTTATTAATTTGGTGACATTTCCCTTCATTTGGCAATATTTTAAAAAGTCGTCAGGTTGGCGACATTTCGCCAAATTCGTCGCCAAACTTTCGCTAAGCGTTATGGACGGAGAAATAAGTTATTCTTATAACAGATAAATGGCTATTGGCTTCCAACTACAAAGCATTACCCAAAGTATCTTTTTTGAATGGAACAAGCTAGATCGACGAGAATGATGTCACCAAATTTATCGCATGATATTACATATGAAAAGTGAACATACATCACAATAATTAATATTTTTTTTATGTTATGCGATCTTTCGATAAATTTATTTGAAAAATGTGCATTATCTCGAGAAGGGTTTATGCTAGCTTTCTAAAGTTTATGTCAATCGTTTTCTAATAAAAAATTACACAAGAAATGTCTATTTGCGTAACTTTATAAAAGGTTTTGATTTTTGATGATTTTTTCAAAATTTTACTCGAAAATGTAGTGGAATTCTGAACATTCGATTGCGTTTAAAAACAACAAACTTCCAGTATTCAAGGATTGTAAGTTTTGTACCAAATTTTGTTCAATCGCTCCATTCGTTCGTCAAATATCGTATCCACAGACTCACTGACACACACACACACACACACACACACAACGATCACTTCAAAAACGTTTGATTCGTGTTCAGGGATGCTTGAAACGGGCTCTCCCGTTGAAAACTCGAATTCGAATTTTCGACTTCACCACAATACTTTCTTTACACACTGGCTTCCAAAAGTTAAGCACGGACGGCAATATCAACAAAAATGGAAAAGTAAAGCTTTGATTAACTCAAAATTGTACATGAAGGTAGCAAATGTGTTTATGCATTAAAGAAAACAAGAATTATATATACAAAGGTGAAAAAAATATTTACTTTTCGCAAGTTACATGATGACGTTACATTTGGGTCATTAGCAAAATGATGTTTAAAAGCAAACAAACCAAACAAAACTTACAATAATATGGTATATGACCACCCCGGACGTTCACACAAACTTTACAACGGTTTTCCATGTTTTCAATGAGGTAATTAACCATCGCAGATGCGAGCAATGACTATTCCTCCAATAGGGCAGTTTCCAACTCTCTGAGACTAGCTGGAGGAGGTAAATGTGCAGAGACAGCACGCCCGAGGGCATCCCAAAGGTTTTCAATGGCATTAAGGTCGGGGGAATACGCCGACCACTCCATACGAGAAATGCCCTCCCTTTCCAGGTATTCGTCAACGATGTTACCTTGATGGGGACGGGCATTAAAGTTCATAAGGAGGAAATCATGACCAACTGCTGCAGCGTAGTGTCTCGCAATGGGGTCTAGGACTTCATTCCGATACCGCGCAGCCGTCACAGAACCGCCTTTAAAGATGTTTAGCTCTGTGCGATATCCCATTGAAATTCCAGCTCACACCATGACGTTGCCACCTCTGAATGCGTGATGTTAATTATGTTTTGGCCTGTTTGTGTGTGTCTCGTTCTCTCCAGATCCCTACACGCTTATCATCTGATTCCAGGGCAAATCTGGACTCGTCCGTGAACAGGACGTTGCACAAATCTGAGACAGTCTAATTGACATATTGACGACACCACTTTAATCTTGCACTCTGACTTGGACGGTTAGTGGAACACAAAACCGTGGTACTCGGGCGTACAGTCCCTTCACGTGGAGCCTTCGGCGCACAATACTGTCAGATATTGTCTTACCACCAAGTGCCGCTGCAACCATGGATGTAACAGTTGTGGAGGTCGCATGTCGATTCCGCTTGGCTACTATAGCAATAAACCGATCATCAGAGGGGGTGGTAACCATTGGACGACCGGCACAGGTCTCCGGACAACTGCTTGACTTGTTTGAAATTGTTTCCATAATCGAGAAATTATCGAATGATCAGCGCCAAAGAAAATAGTGACATATTTGATGGACTGTCTTGCTTCAATGCGTCCGACAGCACGCCAGCTCTCACTATCTGTAATTCGAATTCTTTCAGCCATAGAAACACGAATATCATCAAACATAATTCTACAAAAGTTATAAACACTTCGTATCAGCATTTAAATGCAGTTCCTCAAACCCTTCAGAATGCTGGCGTCTTCAACGACTGCCTAATTAGCATATATCCTGACAGCCAATCATGATTGACTGTAACATACGATATTTGCATACTGCCATCTACATCCGCAGCGATTTTCAGCTAGTCAAATTCAAATACGCTTTCGAAAAATGAAAATTTGCATTTCGTGTTTAACTTTTGGAAGTGAGTGTACATTTATGATGTATATAAGAAAAGTAATAAATTGCAAATATTTGTGAATTTTAATTTTCTTTATATTATACATTCCGTACAAAGAACGGGTATACTGCTAGTGTAGAATAAAATCTACCAGCACGTATATTTTTATTACATTCATTATTTTATTACTATATTTTAAATACTCTTTCCTATAAATATGCGGAAGAACATGCTATAATTATATTAGTAGACGATTCATACAATGTAATATATTATTGGGTCTTAGTACCAAAGCATTATATTTTAGCAAAGTAAATAATTAACACGTTGCTTTTTTTTGAATGAATAAAACAAACAAACATCTGAAGCATTGCTTCTCAAAACATTGAAAGAATCCCCCATTAAATTTAAACTCTATAAATATATAATTGAGTTATCACATATTAATTACTTTCCCTGCAATACACGGTAATGTATAGGGAAAGTATTGGAATCATGTCGAAAATCGCAACTCGAGTTTTCGACAGATCTACACGTTTCGAGACCTCTAGAATACGAAAAAAACATGTTTAGCGTGACGTCTGTCTGTGTGTCTGTCTGTCTGTCTGTGCAGATTTTGTATCCATTCTAACTAAAAAACTAATGGACCGAATTTCACAAAATTCGGTAGATAAGTCACTTGTGGTTCACCGTGGTGCTGATTAGATTTTGGTAAGATTCGGAAAAATATAACTTGCCTTTTTTGCCAAATGGCCCGCAAAAATCGCCAAAATCTAAGATAAAAAACTACGTATGCTCAAATATATCCATTAAATGCTTGTTTAATACGTAATTTTTAACGAAGTAAAGAATAAGACCACTCCCATTACACTAGGACTAGTCGTTCTCGAGATATTTTAGTTTTTCGTATTTTCTCTACGCCACCTTTGAAAATAACTCCAGTTATCAAAAGAGAACGAAAATTGAATTAAAAGTGAAATAAATTTAATTAAAATAAAGAGAACGTGGATATAAGTCTGCAGGGACAGTCATGTGCTGCCCACATCAGATTTTTTAAACTTGCAATTATAATAGAAAATCAATTAGTATGGAAAACACGTTTATAAATAATTCAATAATAATTTTAGCAAAGACTACAAATTTAGCAATTTGTCTTTATGTTTTAAATACATTATTAATGAGGTATACGAAGCTTCTGCCTAACATGGCCGCTGATGAAGGACTTTATGACGTTTGAAAGAGCTTTGGTCCCGATATTGCTCCGTCCGATATACTGCAGATTTGGATATAACACGGTGAAGAGTTTGTCGTCTGAAAATAGAATTATGATTACAATGCTGTCCTATATACCTCTATCGAGGGTGAAAACCACGCTATATCGGACTTTTGCTGTAAATAATAATGAATTTCAAAGAACATTTGAGAAATTATTATTATTTTAAGTAAATGCAGCTTTATTGAAAATGCTTGCATACGCGTGAACGCAACTGAAACTGAGTAAGATAAACTGATATTTATAATCTTTTACGTGAAAAAATAATTAAGAAAGTGCTTGCGGTAGAAAAAGAAACCTATTACCAATTATTGAAACATTTCTTCACATTTGGATCTACTTTTGTCATATAGATGCTAAAACAAACCATCGTTAAAATATCCATTAGGCAAACTTGTTTACTACTTTGACATATTCGAATGTTCTTGCAGCGTGTAGATTTATTTCATCACTAGCTTAAATTAGGCAACATTAATTTTGTTTTTCAAGTTGCGGTTTTAAATATAGAGCTGATTCCCGGAATGGGCAAATGCTGGAATATTTAATACTTTCGAATATAACGATAAGAACTTAATAAAGATTTATATATAGACTAATTTGGAATGTGGAGTTTATTTATGATATCAAAAATGGCTGTTACTATCGGGAATTTTAAAATTTGTGCGCGATTTAATATAAAGACGGCTCCTTATGCGACTTTTATGCATATGAATTTGTAGAGAATCTTATTCCCTTTCAATTGGTACCTCTGAATTTGTGTGGTTTTTATTCTGCAGCTGTACATATACTGTGAATGATAGGGAAAGTAAAAATCTGATCAAAATTCAAGTCAATTTACAGAATTATCTTTCTTTTTTCCTTTGTCAACTCTTCCAAAGTTTTTCAATTTGAAACTGAAAAAAAATTAACCACTTCTTAAAAATATTTCGCCAGAAATTAAACCAAAAATCATTACAACGAGAAAGTGGGAACCCACATGTTTTTTGCTGCAAATCAATTGTCTTTTAATGGAAGGTATTTAAGCGTGATATAAACAAGTTAGAATAAAAGTTTCTTACTAGCGAAAATTTAAGTTTAAAGAAGAATAAGTCGTAAATGTAAAAAAAACTGATTTTAAATGGCTTGAGTGACACAGCTGTCATTAATTGAAAAGTGCAAAATCTTGGCGATGCAGAAAACGGCCATCACAATTGGGCTATTTAGGTGCATGGGTTATATTGGGTCTATTTTCATTAAAAAAAATCAGATTAAATTGCATTTTCTGTATAAAGATTTGTGTTAGGTTACTTATTTAGCAAATATGCTAGGGATTCTATTGGTCTTCGTATATTAGAATATACAAGGATTATATATTTTATATATATTATAATATGTATAAAATATTTAGTATAGTGTCCTTCTATAGATTGCAAATTGGAAGAACTCGATATGATCATTATGAATCACATTAATCCAAAACTGATAATTTGCGGATATTTTAATGCGAAGACTCTTACTTGGAGTCCTAGAAACTTTGACAATACAGGAGAAATTTTAATGGAATTTTCATATAATTATAATCTTAATATAGGAAACGACACAAATAATAAACCGACTTACTGTAGCGTAAGGGGAAAGCTAAATCGGCATTTGCTTTACCAAGAACTCGAATAACAGTGTTGTTAACTGGAACGTAGTATCCATAAGCTACCCTAACCAGATGGGATTTCAAATTGGGACTCACTTTAACACCAAAAGAAATCTAGCAGATGGAGAATTAATACCTTAAACTGGTTACAAGTTAAAAGTATATATCTCGGTAATAGTCAAAAAGGCAAGACTAACAGAAGTAAATTCTGATAATTTGAATAAATATGTTAAGAATATCGAAGAAGAATTTGTCGAGATTTGTAAAAAGAAGGAAAAGCCTAGAAATCAAAAGAAAATGAATGCCATATGGTGGAATCATAAGCTAAAAATTTTATGAAGCCGAATAAGCCAACCCTAAGATGGTTGCTTCAGAAAGAAAAAGATGAAGACAGCAGAAAAGTAAACATGTTGTAATTCAAACATGAATTTGTAATTTACAATAGGGAAATTGTTAACGTCTAGAAAAACTTTAAAATTATTTAAATGGAGTATTAAGGTATAATACATTTGGATCACACTATAAAATTGGAAAGTATAAATATAAAAAGCAAGGCATTGACGTCTGCGTCTACAAAGAGAATGGTACCAAAACGGAGTACCCTTCAGACTCGGTTGAGGAGATCCTTAGATACCGTTTCAAGTGGGAGACTGATCATCCGGGAGCCCCCCCCCCCCCGGGGGCGGGCTACTCTGAGATAGTGGTTACGGATGTTGGCTCTGTAGCCTTGATCTTCCGACTCTGGGGGGCATATTAATCGGGTTACCTTAGACGATGAACTGTCAGCCGAACCAGCGAGTCTATCAGGCCCCGACTCTTCCGGGTGCCCGTGACCACTGGACTGCGCCCATTCATGGCCTGAGCCAAGGTCCGGACGGTGGCTGGGATCGGGCCTGGCGGGTGTTCCCCGGGACCCTACCCGGTGAATGATCCCGGGAAGAACGTGGCCTTCGGCTGCGGCTTTGCCGGAAGTGGAGTTTTGCATCGTGCTTCCTCCCCTCGTAGTCGGCAAAAACCAATGGGTTGTCGCGGGAGGTTGACTGAATTTGATCATCCGGGAGACCCTACTATTACGAAATGTCTTTCTGACTCTGGCGAGGATGTCTATAGCATTCACTCTGGGGTGGACTGTAGTGTCCACACAGGGAGCGACCGTATTATAGTGTACAGAGTACTCGTCAAAGTCGATCGAGGGGATGGCATACAGGGTTCTCTAAGAATATATCGGATCGCTTAGAAAATTAATCTTTTACGCAATACCCTTCAAAGTCAGTCGAGGAGGTCCAGAGTATATATTCTGGTGTGGATGCCGACAATCTAGACATGGCAAGTGCTTAAATTAACTTGCTCATTTTCACATAATATGAATTAGACAAGATTATTCATAGCATGGATGCAAACAAAGCTTCAAGTACTCTAATGGTTTAACATTAGAAGTCATAAAGAATTTATACTAATTTGACAGAAAATTGTTTTTGCAAAACATTAATAAATGTCTGGAATTTGAGATTTTTATGAAAACATAGAAAATAGCAAAAGTAGTACTTATTCCTAAAGAAGGTAAAGAGAGAAAAAGAAGCTTACCGTCCAATATATCTCTTACTAGTTTAGAATAAAATCCTTGATAAACTAATTACGAACAGATTATCCTATTTCATTAAGAATACATTGAGCCCGTATTAATTCGGCTTGAGAAAACACCTTAGTACGATTGATGTTTTAAAGGAAATTACAGAAAGAAGATACTTAAATAAGAGGAATAATGAAGTAGCTTGTTTTATCTCAATGGGTTTAAAGAATGCCTTTAACTCGGTCAGATGGAAGGATGTTAAAACTCAACTACAGAAATATGATTTCCCTAACAATTTGGTTAAAATAAGCAATGACGGCTTAAATAATAGGATGATATATAATGAAGGAAATAATACTCAATTTGAGTATAACATAGCAATACTATAAGGATCAAGCCTTGCGCCTATACTTTGGTTATTGATAATGCATGATGCTTTGAAAAAATACTTCGAGACTGAGAAAATACAAATACAGACATTCGATTACGATATAGTACTGATGATGAATAACTACAGCATCATATCTCTTTGAAGATATAGGTACCGAAACCATAATAAAATTACAGGAATGTACAGACAAGTATCGACTGGAATTCAGTGCGAAAAAAAAACTAAATATATTATCTATATAAATAAAAATGAAAATCTGTCTGTCTGTCTGTCTGTCTGTCTGTCTGTCTGTCTGTCTGTCTGTCTGTTTGTCACACCATCACGGGAGAACGGCTGAACCGAATTTGATGAAATTTTGTGGGTAGCCCAGAAATAGCCCCACTTAAAATTATATCCGTGTTTTGAGTTTCTACGACCAGTGGTTCTCGAGATATTAGTAAAAAACGAAATTTTCGTTTGTCCCATCATCACGGAAAAACGGCTGAACCGAATTTAATGAAATTTGGTGAATAGCCTTGAAATATCCCCCCATAAATTTTGTCCAAGTTTCGAGTTTCTAAGACCTGGGGTTGTCGAGATATTAATGAAAAACGGAACTTTTTCCTAGGAGTTCTACTCCCTAACTCCGTGGTTTATCCAAACGAAAAGCTTGAAAATCGTTTGAAAGTGAATTAAAATTTAATCTCTGAGTTTGATGGGAGATTTTTTGCGTTAATTAGTCACTTTCTGAAAACATGAATTGTTTGAAACATGATTTAAAGGGGAAATCTATCTCCATGGTTCATGGTTTATTTAAAACAAGCTTTTACGGAACAATGAGAAGTATAGAGAAATCAAAATCGTTATTTAATTTCGCAGTTTATGTTAGAAGACATGACATATTTAACATGTTATAAGATTCTATCTTATATCATGTTACTCAGAAACGCAATTAAATTAAATCTGTCTGCTAATTTTAATAATTATTTTTTCGATTTGAATAATAAATAAATGGATATAAAAATATATTTTAGAAAAGAACGATTTGATTTTTCTTATAGCATTTTTGACTGGATAATATCAATTACGGTCTTCAGGTTTAAAAATTATTGTTATTTATATTTTCGGGGATTATTGATTCAAGGATTATTGATATTTTCAAGTTATTATGCAATTATTTTATTATGACAAAAATTGTTTAAACTCATATATTGTATGTTGTACGAATCTTCTACAAATACACGTGTATATCTTTTAATCTACGAGAATATAAGTAGTACAGGTATATTGACATATGTTTTGATATATATTGGCATATATTGGAATCAATTACGACCTTCTGGTATAAAGAGTACGGATATTATTGATGTTTTCAATTTATTACGTCATCTCTTTTATTTTGGCAAATATTTTTGAGACGCATATTGTAATACGGGTAATATTCTACTAACACATTGGCATATTTTCTGATCTGCGACAATATAATTAGTACGGGGTTGCATATATTCATTCAATTCCTATTTTTTCTTCTGTAAATTTGCTTACAAAAGGGGGCAGGATGTTTTATTCTTCAGATCTGATCGTGAAGATAATTTTGCATAGTGAGAACATATATTCTTAAACTTCTCTTTAGGAGCAATAAATTTAATATTTTAACAGAATTTGAACGTGATTGCGAACTTTAAGTTTCTTTAAATTATACACTCCGTACGAATAACGGGTGTGCTGTTAGTGGTTAATAAATTTTAACATTTTAGGAGGATATATCATGTTGCTCGGCATCGCAATTAAATTAAATGTGTTTGTTAATGTTTTTATTATTTCTTTTCGATTTAAATAATAAATAAATGGATAAATGGATATAAAAGTATATCTTATGAATGGACGGTTTGACTTTTCTTTTAATTATATTAATTGCTGACTGCGTACATCAATTTCATTTATTTTGGCAAAGAGTTTTCAAGCTTATATCGTATTTAGCTACTAAACTCATATATTGTGTTTAGCCAATAAATTCATATAGCCGATTGTTGAAACAGGAAAAGAGTAGAGCGGGTATATCTTCTAATACAATTGTAGTGTTTTCATTTAGTATATTGAAACGGGATAAGAATGTTTCATTCAGATCTGCAAATTCAAAGCTACGAATTTGGAGGGATATCGCTAATTTGACAACTTTTCTTAAACTTTGCCAAATTGACGGAAATGTCGCCAAATTGATATAAACGACACACAAGCAGCTGCCATAAACCTTCGGGTTGGTCGTGTGGCTTGGGTCTTCTACATATCAATGAATTTTTTTTTTGTTTTGTTAGAAGAGAGTACTGAAATGATGTTTGGTTAGCATTTATCTGTCAGACCAACCATCCTACTTAGTAATACATTTAGCGAATTTTTAAAATGTCACCAAATTGATAAAAATGTTTTCAAATCTATAAAAATATCTTGAAATTGATAAAATTGCGCTACATAAATGATATTGATTGTTTTTTGTTAGGGGATAGTATTGTGATGATATTTCGTCAATTTGTCGCAAAGTGGAACTGTCAGTTCTACAGTCCCACTTGGCGATAAATTTGGCGATTTTTTAAAATGTCGCTAATTTGACGAAACTGTCGCCAAATGTTCCATAGAAATATAACTATTTAGACGATATTTTTTCTACCAATTTATTTGAAGCAAATGATATCATGTCGCTTAGCAACGGATTTAAATCCAATGTGTTTATGCGGCAGACGATTTTTATTAAATCCTTTCCGATTTGAATAATGAAGATATGTATATAAAATAAATTTCATTGCCATTTCATTTTGGACTGGATAATATCAATTATACTCTTCAGGTTTAAACATTATTATTATTGATATTTTCCGGAATTATTGATTCAGGGATTATTGATATTTTTAAGTTATTACGCCATTGTTTTATTGCGGCAAAAATTGCTGACACACGCATATTGTGCGTTGTACGAGTAATCTTCTAGGAATGCACGGGTATATCTTCTAACCTACGAGAATATATGTAGTACAGGTATATTGGCATATATTTTGACATATATTGGCATATATATTGGAATCAAGTACAGTCTTCTGGTATGAAGATTAAGGGGATTAATTATATATTCAATTTATTACGTCGTCTGTTGTATTTTACCAAAAAACATTTGTGACTCATATTGCAAAACGGGTAATCTTCTACTAATAATCGGACATTATAAGTAGTACGTGTGTATCTTCCCATATAATTTTAGCACTTTAATTTTGACATATATTGGAATAAATGACTGTCTTCAGATTTAAAGATTACGGGTTTATTGGTATTTTCAATTTATACATGTAATCTACTAATACAGGTTATATTTTCAAATATTCGCGTATATAATTAGTACGGGTCCCATACAATTTTAACGCTTTTATTTTGCATATATTGATTCAATTCCATTTTTTTTTTTATATTTGCTTACATAAGGGGTCCAAGATGTTTTATTCTTCAGATATGTCCATGAAGATAATTTTATATAGTGAGAACAGAGATTCTTAAACTTCTTTTTAGGAGCATTATATTAAATATTTTAACAGAATATTTTGATTAAACATGTCATTTAGTATACTATAAGAATTTGGGCATGATTATGAATTTCAAGTTTCTTTATATTATATACTCCGTACGAAGAACGGGTATGCTGCTAGTCTCTATATATAAAATTTAAAATCTGTCTGTCTGTCTGTTTGTCCCGTCATCACGGGAGAACGGCTGCACCGAATTTGATGAAATCTTGTGGGTAGCCTGGAAATAGTCCCACTTAAAATTTAGTCTATGTTTGGAGTGTCTACGATCAGTGGTTCTCGAGATACTAGTAAAAAACGAGATTTTCGTTTGTCTCATCATTACGGGAGAACAGCTGAAACGAATTTGATGAAATTTAGTGGATAGCCTTAAAATAGCCCCCATAAATTTAGCCCAAGTTTCGAGTATCTAAGACCAGGGGTTGCCGAGATATTAATGAAAAACGAAACTTTTTCTTATGAGTTCTACTCTCTAACTCTGTGGTTTATCCAAACGAAAAGCTTGAAAATCGTTTGAAAGTGAATTGAAATTTAATCTCTGAGTTTGATGGGAGATTTTTTGCGCTAATTAGTGACTTTCGGAAAACATGAATTGTTTGAAACATGATTTAAATGGGAAATCTATCTCCATGGCTTATTTTAAACAAGCTTTTACTGAACAATGAAAAGTATAAAGAAACCAAAATGGTTATTTAATTTCGCAGTTTATGAGGAAAATTCTATCTTATATCATCTTACTCAGAAACGCAATTAAATTAAATCTTTCTGTTAATTTTAATTATTATTTTTTCGATTTGAATAATAAATAAATGGATATAAAAATATATTTTAGAAAAGAACGATTTGATTTTTCTTATAGCATTTTTGACTGGATAATATCAATTACGGTCTTCAGATTTAAACATTATTATTATTGATATTTTCGGGGATTATTGATTCAGGGATTATTGATATTTTCAAGTTATTATGAAATTGTTTTATTATGACAAAAATTGTTTAAACACATATATTGTACGTTGTACGAGTAATCTTCTACAAATACACGGGTATATCTTTTAATTTACGAGAATATAAGTGGTACAGGTATATTGGCATATATTGGAATCAATTACGACCTTCTGGTATAAAGAGTACGGGGATTATTGATATTTTCAATGTATTACGTCATCTCTTTTAATTTGGCAAATATTTTTGAGACTTATATTGTAATACGGGTAATCTTCTACTAACACACTGGCATATTTTCCAATCTGCGACAATATAAGTAGTACGGGGTTGCATATATTGATTCAATTCCTTCTTTTTCTTGTAAATTTGCTTACAAAAGAGGCCACGATGCTTCATTCTTCAGATCTGCCCGTGAAGATAATTTTGCATAGTGAGAACATATATTCTTAAACTTCTTTTTAGGAGTAATAAATTTAATATTTTAACAGAATTTGCACATGATTGCGAATTATAAGTTTCTTTATATTATATAATTCGTACGAAGAACGGGTATGCTGCTAGTGTTTCAATATAGAAAGCTAATTACTTGTTTACCAAACATAGAACTACAAAATAAAAGATTTGCATATTAGAAGGAAAAGACACAATCACAAGTTGATTCAATTTTCTAGAGCAACTTGGGGTTTATGGATTGAAATCATTAAAGATATATAAAGACTACAGAAAGATTTATAAACTACTAGCCGCCTTCGGCGACCAGCCTGTTCGCTACCCTTGAAAATTCTGACGGTTGGCAAACTCGCTGGCGCCATAACCCCGTGGAGTTGTTGTTGAGACCCAGACCGTCCGACCTACCAGAAAGGTGTATGGCAACTGTTTTGACGGACGGGAAGAGTCACCCAATTTAGACCGGAACCCAGTGCGGGAGGCATCCATAGGGACCGTACCCTCCTTCCCCTACCACCAACCTCTTGGAAGGACTTACGGACCCACATGTTTAACGTGATCGTACTCCGTGTGAACACGGCGGTAGTTTTGGCAGTGGCGGGAATCGAACTCGGGCCTACCGAGTGCAAATCCCGCGCGCTAACCACTGGGCTACCGCGCCCTCAACCCCGTGGAGTTAACAATGTTTGGTTTAGTTTAATGACGTTAAAACTAATAATGTAATTTTAAGGCACCGCGACAATCTCCATAACTTTCTTTTTATTTTTTATTTTTATTTCTTCAGTGTTTAAGTTTTTTCATTGTGGTCCCAAAGACCACCCGATGTAAACAATACATCGCTACAATTCAATCAAGCATAATGAGTCAAAAACCTTATAAAAAATAAACACTAATTCGGTTTTTAATTGTTCCTAGGCCAAAAACCGTACAAAAAGCAAACACTTATTTGGTTTTTAATTGTCCCTAGGCCAAAAACCGTATAAAAAGCAATCACTGATGACATTTGCAAGACACCACCAAACATCTGCTAGGCCAAAAACCGTTTTCATAGCAACACCGTGTGTCTGCGCGCGTATGTGGATGAAAAATCGAACTACTTTGGCCTTTTTGCCGAGAAATTGAAAATCATGACTTCCTTAAAATCCGGATCCTGCGGCAATTTTTTCATATTTCTTGACCAATTTGGGCTTGTAAGAATGCCTGATGTTTGAGCTTTCTGAAAATGTAAGTTATTAGTCGAAATTGTCTGTACTTTTCCCAACGCGAGGATTTAAAAACGAAAGCTCGTTTTTTTTTAGCCGAAAGTGACTTTCGTTTTAAAATCTTTAAAAAATATTAGAATTTGTCATTGAGATTTGAAATTGATATATTTCTACTCGCAATTGTCTGCTCTTTTCGGTCATGTAATTTGTTTTTTTCTACGACGTCTGGATGGTGGAGAAAAAAGGGGAAAAGAAGAAAAAAACGGTCGAAATCGCATAAAACATTAAATAACAAAAAGAAATTCAAATTTTAAAAATCGGTTTTGACGTGTCACCTTCCCACCCCCCGGGTCTCCGATTGCCAAATTTCGTAGCTCTGCAACGCGCGTTTGCTGAGCCTATAGTGTATAAGACACACAGACACACAATAACGTAATTTTGTAACCCGATCCGCAATCTTCATAACTTTCCTTTCATTTTTTTTCTCCATGGAAACACCGTCCCTTCCACCTCCCGTGCGTCTGCGCGCGCATATGAAAGAAAAACTACTTTTGCCGGCTCGCTGAGAAATTGAGATTTTGGAAATTCTTAAAATTCCGATCCAACAGCTATTTTTTATTATTTCTTCACCAGATTGGGCTTGTAAGAATGCCTGATGTGCGAGCTTTCTAAAAATATAAATTATTAGTCGAAATTGTCGGTACTTTTCCCGACGCGAGGATTTAAAAACGAAAGTTCGTTTTTTTGAGCCGAAAGTGACTTTTGTTTTAAAACCTTTAAAAAATATTAGAATTTGTCCCTGAGATTTGAAATTGATATATTTTTACTCGCAATTGTCTGCTCTTTCCGGTAGTGTTAATTTCTACGACGTCTGGATGGTGGAGAAAAAAGGGGAAAAAACGGTCGAAATCGCTTAAAACATTAAATGACAACAAAAAAAATAATTCAAATTTTAAAAATCGGTTTTCATGTATCACTCCCCCCCCCCCCCGGGTCTCCGATTGTCAAATTTCGTAGCTCTGCGACGCACGGTTGCTGAACTTATAGTGTATAAGACAGACACACAGACAGACAGACAGACACACAGACATTGAATTTTATTATTTAAGATAGAGCGGAAGTTTCGTATAGGGACATTCGCCGTACCAATGACAAGCTAATTTAAAACAGAAAATTGTTTTGCTCTAAATAGCAAAATGCAACCTAGCAGCACCTGATGTTAACATCTAAACACTGATTGGTTGTCTGCCATTGGATATTAATATCAACAAGGAAACCTTGCTATATTCATTGGGAAGAAAATATCAAAATTAAAGATGAAGTTATATCTCCCTTGGAAGTTGTGAAAACGAGAAGTTGAGCTACTCTAAGCTCCTATTTTGGGAAAACTACTTAATCTCGAACAGTCCCAAGAAGATGAACATACTATGTATACAGACGGATCAAAAATAGATTAAAAAGTCGGATGTGCCCTAACAGTTTATTTAAAAAATGAAATTATCAAAGAAGAAAAATATAGACTGAATAATGATAATGCAGTATACAATGCCGAATTGTTTGCTATCTATAAAATTGTGTAATTTACAATTGAAAATAAAATACCGAAAGTACGCAAATGCAATGACTCAAGATCTGTTCTTATCACTTTCGACATTAAGAATAAAACTATCCACTGATAGAAGAAAATAATCATCAACTATGAAAGTGCACAGTATAAGTCACCTCTTAGTTTTTAACACTTTACAACAAAGTTGAAAAGTGTTTATGACTTTGTTCATTCATTCTGTCTGTCTGTCTGTCTGTCTGTCCGTTAGCACGATAACTGCCGCAAAAATGACTTAATCAAAATGAAATTTTAGTATGTTGTTCAGACGGTCTGTAGGACCTATGGGAATATAAATGAATAATATCACCCAATTAGTTTTGGATTGAACTCGGGTTGAAAAAATGAAATACATTGAGCTCTATGGGACCTAATTTTTCAAGCATTTTTTATGCGGATTTAAAATTCACAAATTGCTTCGAAAATTTTAGGTAATATTCAAATTGTTCCATAAAATATATAAAAAAAAATTCAGCGAAATATATTCAGTAGCTTTTTAAATAAAAATTAAAATGATAATAACACCTCTTATATGAAGGGATCATTTGAGCATGATATGAAAAGATCACGTGACCTACTTCAAAATGATATATGGCATCCATCTTGTCTCAAAATCGTGATTTTTAAAGTTCTTTTTAATTCATATTGAGTGTTGTATCCGTCCTAAAACCACTTTATTTCTGCTTAAATTCTGTGCATCTACATACTGAAACAGCGCAATTACAATATATTTGAGTTTAAATGCTCATCCAAATTTGATTATTTCTACAACGAAGCCTATTTTTCACCTATGTAAAATGTAAACAGCAAAATATGTAGAATGAGTTGTATTACAATTGCTGTATTTCTTTAACACAAAATCATTTAGTCCATGGAGTCTGCATAGCTGATATGAATGAAATATTCATTGATTTTACAAAGAGAAGGACGATTTTTTTCGATGAAGTCTTACGCATAGAGTTTAATTATTTGTAGCTCCATGGTCTTAATTTTTAAATAAAATAAATTATTATAGTATTGTGATGAATGATATGAATGGGAAATTATTTATGAATGAAATGCTGCTTTTATAGAGAGAGCCAGGCATGTTATTTTTTCTATGACGTCATTTGAATTAATTGCAGTTGTTTTCGATGAAGTTTTCAAATATAATAAATTATCGTAGTATTATGATAATTCTAAAATTATTACCGAGGAATGTATCACATTTTAGAGATGTTTAAACCAGACAATTTATATTTCAATGCTGTCATTTGAATGAAGTTCATTTTTTTCGATGAAGGTTTAAGTTTTCAAATATAATAAATTAATGTAGTATTGTGATAAGTTTTAAAATATTACCGAGGAATGTATTGCATTTTAGACATGTTTAGATAAAATTGCATTGAAGTTGGAAAGTGTTTCATAATCAATGCCTTAAGCATGATTGATCTTTCTTGTTTTATCTGATGCAATGCATTCGGATATGTTACCAAATCAAATTTATTTCGAAAATACTGAATTTTTAGGGGTGATAAAGATTTTTTAGCACCACTGTACGTGGTGAGGGTCATAATGTTTTCTGATACAAAAATTTAACATATTTTAAATGCTGTCTTTATGACAGAAAAATATCTAAAAATGTTCTTTTGAAGGATGTCTGTCTGTTAATATTTGTTTGTGCATCTGTGTATCAATCCATGGGCATGTAGTTTTTACTAAATAATATATTTATTTTACACGTTTTAATTGCTTTTTTGGCAATGTCAAACATATCTTATCATATATATGTTACAATGAAGTATGTCAATGTCAACTATATCTTATCAAATATGTTACAATGAAATCCAAATACATTTGTAGATTTTAGAACAATATTCTTTTGAAGAAAAATTCTTTAAGAAGATGCAATTATTCATAGTTTTTTCGGCAGAATTTTTTATAATAAATAGTGATGTAAAATTAAGGACTAAGCACACCTCTGTTAAATTTAAATATTGTTATTAAAATACAATTCTCAAGGAGGATTGAATCTAAAGTTTTGAATAAAACTATTTAGACATTTTTAATAAAGGAGTATAAACATAACTGTAACATAAACTTTCTAGGTTTTGTTTTCTGCCGTTTAACGCTAATTTGTGAAAATATACTGAAGTGATTTTAAATTTTTGAAATGAGTTTCCTAACACGTGCATCTTATATGCTTTTTAATTTAAATGGTTCTCTTTTTAATTTATTCATAACATATTTGGAGTAACGCTGTAATTTTTTTTGAAAATTTATGATTTTTTCCCGCACTTCATAATTTATTATACTCATTAAAAGATGTCGCCGGTTAATTTTGTTGTTGCTGCTTTAAATATTAAAATATTTTCTGCGTAGCACTTCCATGTGTTGTATCACTTCATCTGAGACAAATAATTAATCTTAGTTTTACTATGCTATGTAAAAATTCTAAGAACACTTTTTATGTTTTTCCGACATTTCAAACTTTTTTTCTTTCTGAGAACCGTGTATTAAATTACACTTCATTCTTGGGAAAACTTCTAAACGCATATGTTTAAATATATACACATGTTTAAATATATTAAATATATAATTTAAGTTTATTCATATGTTTGAATATATCAAATATATATTAATAAATATGGTTATATATAAATGTTTAAGGGCAAATAATACATCTGGGGAGATGAAATGAAACAATTTTAATACACAATTTAATATTTTGTATTTAAATTAAATATAATTATGCATTAGTTATATATTTTCTTTTTAAAATGTACATATTTAAGTAAAAATATAAAATATGAAGGAGAATTACTGTGTGTAATTTAAAAATTACAGCAGTTTAGCTGCCCAATTGTTACTGTTGTTTATTTTTTTCAGTAAGTCAGTTTGGTCCACTGTTTTAAAATAAATATTGAACCGCCTGCAAATTTGTTGTGGTGGCGAAAATTATCTTATTTATTAATTATAAGGATAATTTTATATTTTGGATAGAAAGAAATAAATTTTGAATTTTTGTAGTGCAATGATACGAAATCATCGAAATTTTAAGAACGCTGTCATTTTCAATTTTGTTTAGGGGGAGGGGACCGGGGTGGAATGGGATACTCTAACGTTTGAATATAAATATAATGATATAATATAAGTATAAATGATATAATAAAATATCAGAAAGCAAAAAGTAATGTTCAAACATTTTACAAACTTACATGTGACATGAAAAATAAAAAATTCAAAAAGTTAATTTTTCAAAATGAGAAATGAAAAATGTCTTATGTTGCCCCATTCTGTCTCCTTGTTGCCTCATATGCAGGGTAGAATGGGGTTAACGCTTTTTTACTTTATAGTTGGGAAAGTTTACAAGTACGGATTCATTACTGTCGCTTTCTAATCCGGCACATGAATTATTGTGCCCACTTTTTACACACAATATATGTAATCCATCCTTTGTTTGAGATTGGATACAGTTCATTACAATACAAACATGCCGTGTCTTCATTTTTTTAGATTCCATCCTTTTCCTCTTCTGTTTTCTGGGTTTAAGTCCTTTTCCCGTAGTTTACTTCTCTTTTCATTCGCTCTATATACGTAATATGATGTATAGGGAAAGTATTATGACGGGGTCGAAAATTCGAATTCGAGTTTTTGACAGAAGAGCACGCTTCAAGAATCCCTGAACTCGAATCGAGCGTTTTTGAGGTGATGTCTGTATGTATGTGTATAAGTATGTGTATATATGTATGTGTGTGTGTGTATGGGTGCGTGTGTGTGCGTGAAAGCGATATCTCACGAACAAATGGAGTGTTCCGAACGAAAGTTTGTACAAATATTACAATCGGTGAACTGGAAGCCTACTGATTTTAAATGTAATAGAATGTTCGAAACACCCCTAAATTTTCAAATAAAATTTTGAAAAAAATCATTTATGGAATTCTGGACAACAAATATATATTTTAACATCAACAACTAATATATTGTAAATAATACATATTTTAAATCATCACGACAGTAACTAATATATATTTTAAATCATCACGAAGGACACAAAATTTGGAAGGCTAGTATGAACCGTTCTTGATATATTGCACGTTTTTCTAATAAATGTAACAAAAATATTACATGAAATTAAAACAAGTATTAACTATCTTGAAATATGTTCCCTTTTCTGCAATATTATGCGACGAATTTGTTAACGCCATTTTTGTAGATCTAGTTAGCTCTATACACAAGTGAAGGTAATCGTGTAATAATTTTGTATTTTTATGACCAACAATTCGCCAATAGTCATTTATATATGAAGAAAGTTCTTCTCTTCGTCTGTGTGAAACGCTTGGCGATCAGGTAGGCGAACTTTGCGACAAATGTAGCGAAATATCGCCAACTTAGCGATATGTCGCTCCAGATTGACGAAAATATTGTTTGCATAAATGATGATAAATTAACGGAAAATTACGCCAACTGGATAAATTAATTATTAAAATATTTTAATACATGGGCTATATTGCTTTTTGCGAATGCTGTCAATATTGATAATTGCCAAGTTAGAGTTGAGAAAAATATAAGTTAAATGGATACTTCGAAATAGTTTTACATGCTGCCATCCGGAAAACCGAGAATTGTACATGGCAACGTTAAAAACATTGTGCTGTTGATAGTATACATCATTTGTTCACTGAAAAAAGTAAATTTATTTCATTATATAGGGAAAGTCACTTGCTTGCTCACATTAGATATGTTTTATCTAACAGCTTTCTCTTTGTTCTACTTTATTTTACTTGTTCAGCCTTTTGAGCTTTAATACAGATTCGCTTAGCCCGACATTAAAAACAGATGATGTAAGAATTGCAGTTTTCTCTCTATTCATTAGTATACGTTTCCATGTCTGCTTTACTTTGGGAACTGGTATGGCATTTTCCGTGTAAATTAGGGGAAAATTTGATAAACTAGAGTTATTGGTATAAACATCAGGCATTCAGGAACATTGAGGTCAAGTTTCTGGAGGTGGTTTTGATGAGGGATCCATGGAAACATCCGTAGCAGGATATACTGATGAATTTAATTTGTTTGTGGCAGAACGCGGTATAACTTGTTTCGCTCTAAACACATATAACCCTTTCACATTATTGAGACGCACACACTTTCACCTTGCCCCAAATAACATTGAGAAAATGCGATATGACCACAGTCGCTAGATTTTTCTCGATTACGTCGTGCAAAACCGTACGCCGTACTCTGTAAAGTAGGTTAAATGTTAATAGAGAAATGTAAAACGTGACTTACCGTGATTCAAAAATTTCAGTTTATTATAATAGCATATGCAATTTGGCTACGTTTTCGAAAAACTGTGCCAATGCCGATCAGTAATCAACACTCTCTTATTGAACGACGCATAATGTGCCAATAAAGAGTTTCGTAGAGTGCCAGCTAATTTCAGTCCTTCTTGTGGGAAATAGACCGCATACCCAGGGTTAAATCAGTTCTTTATTACAATAACATTAATTATTTTACTTTTCAGATGTACTTAATTTTTATTGCAATACTTCGTTCTTTAATAAAATGTAGGAGTAGAACTTAGCACGCGTCCTATTGTAAAAATGACTCCAATTTCCGACAGGAGACTAGTGGACTAGGTCAGGTCTGAATTCTCTACAACAGTTTTGGGTTGACTGGGACTATGCCGGGCTTGGGAATAGATTTTAAACATTTTGTCGGACCTAATGTATTCTATAGTTGAAAAATTTATAAATTAAATTAAAAAAAGTACATGAAATTTTTTGTTGATTTCGATTATGTAAAGATAAGTGATTGTAAACCGCGAAATGGAACAATATGTTTATAACAGGGAGTGCAGATGTTGTTCAAATATCAAGTTATGTTTCATTCATTTTGTTTTAAGACACATTTTAAACATCAAGTTAGAAAGTATTTTCTGATTGCTAAACAAAGTCAATCAATGAAAATTAACATGGAAACGTAATTGGTTGTTAAAAAGTACGATTTTCGATTCATATCATTTCGATTGGTAAAGAGAACACTGCCAAAACAGGATTTTTGAGCATATCCGACGTGGTGGTGTAAACATAGCATTTCATAAAAAATTAAATTCTATATACATACTTGCAGGTCTAGTATGGACTCTTGCAAAGTTTTAGTTTTATAGCATACAGGGTGTCAAGGAAAGTCATGGATCAGGCTAATAACTCGAGAAGTAGTAGGGTTATTGTTCATTTTGTTATGAAATTGTATAGCAAACCCCTATGGCGCTATACGATGAGACAATTTCAGAGGGTTTGACTTCCTTTTTTAAGTAGGTTCGAAGAGGGAGGATGTGTGGCTTCCTGTGAGAGATGGTGGAAAAGTTAATTACAAAGTTTTAGAGCGTTGAAAAATTAGTACCAAACAGTTTTGCCTTCACGCAAAAGATGGAAAGCAATGCTGAAAATCAGTGTATATGAAAAAAATACTTAAAAAATCGAATATTTAGACAATGAGGCAGAATAAAATTTACTTTATTATACACAAAATACAAACATCTTCCTGCATGCTTGTGCACGTGTAATAAGATGTCTTCGAATGGTTTCCAATGCTACTATCCTTACACTGTTCATGCAAATTAATAAAATTGCTTCTTTTAAAATGGTATTTAGGGAGTTATTTTGCAGCTGTGGAACAAAAATGCTTTGCACTAATTTTGCAATGTTTTACAACATTGCAATAGATTTCCTTTCTACAGGAAGTACGTAGAGTAATTACTACTAGCTTTATCTGCATACGCAATAACATACAATATGACTATAATTTGAAATGCAATATGACTATTACTTGAAATGCCAGCTATCAGAAAAATTTTATTTAAAATTTTTAGTAAAAGTTTACCAGCAATAGTAAGGCAAGAATTATATACACTAGTAATTGTTCGAAAAGTTACACATATTGATTATTTGGACAGAAATCTATATGTTATTAGTTATCAGTATTTGATGTAGTAGTACATTCCAGATTATTGACATACCTATAAATTATGTATTCATTAGATGTAAATGTATGCATTTAATAATCAAGATATAAGTTGTGGGTGCCATAAATATTATATATCTTGGGTATAAATATTGTCAAACTTTATTGGTCCAACTTTAGCAAATTGCCGTTGTCACTTATTAGCTTTTAAATATAAAATACACTATTTTCTCTAGTTCATGTTAAAATATGTATTATTTGGCCGGAGTTCTATAAATTATTATATATGTTCCTTGCCTTAGACGATTTCTCCTCAGAACTATGGAAATGATTTTTTAATGCAAAATATCTTGCGATCGATACCCTTTAACTAAAATTGTTTATATACTTGTATATATATATATATATATATATTTCAACTGTTATCACTTTTTTGTCGACCGCACCCTGTTTGATATGAAGAGACGCAATCGCAACTTGTGTGATGGGTCACGTATCGACCTTATTTGCTGAAAAGTTCATGCGCATCTTCAGTAGTAAGTGAGAACATGTTTGGAAATAGTTATCAGTTGACGAGGTGTTGATGTGAGGAACGAAGTGTTGATCCAGACATCGGAATGTGTTATCATTTGAAAACTGCTGCAGCTTCGAAGAATGAATTCCAGAAGTTATATCTGATCGTTTCAGACACGCCTAAAAATAACAGTTAAATCGATTTTACAGCCAAAACATTCCTTAAAATCTGTTGGAAATGAAAAGGAAAATGTTTTTTCTTTGTCCTACACGTATTCTAAGTTTTCAGTTTTGTGCGCATTTAAGTTGTAAAATGCAATAAAGTTTATTTCATAAGTTTCATGCATTAACTTTTTTCATTTTTCTGTGCATTGATAAGTACAAAATAACCCATGGGATAACTTTTAATAGAGAAATAAGATAAAAATTTTCAACGTTAAATTTTCATGAAATTTTCAACATTAAAGTATAAACTGTCTATCAGAACTGATTAATGCACCTTTAACGTTATTAATTATTTTAAAGCTATTAATTAATTATATTGATTATAGATACATAGTTCCAATTGCAAAAATGCAACAAGATAGGAAGTTGTGAAATAGTAATTTAAGTGATGTTATCATATTTTTTGTAAAATGTTCAGAAAATTATCTTTTTCTACAGCCCTTCAATCAAAAAAATAAAGTCAAACTACAAAAAATTTACCCATACCGTATTTAGTAAAACTGATAAAATTTGTTTGTAATACGATATCTTGATATAATTATCATTGATTAAAATTTTCATTGGGCAATAAGGGGGCATCGACAAATCAATTTCGGTTGCAAATAGTTACTAATACTTTTTTACTACTTATTAATTTTTCTTTTGCAAATATTTTAGTAAAAATGTTTAGACACCATTACATCGATTGACAGTTTGTATTTAGGCATGTAAGTAACTATGCTATACAGGATATCCCAAAAAGATTGAAACGCGCCTTTATTCTTTACCTATTGGAGATAAGTGCGAAATGTAAATTGCAAAAATGTTAAAAGTAAGGTAGGAAATAAGACTACGTTAATGCAATAGTCCTCCCATTAATTTTCAAAAAGTTACACTTTTCAAATTCTTATACGACCCCCTTAGACAAATTTCGTCAATCAGAATTTTTTTATTTTTGATGCAACAAGATCATTAAAAAAACCGCATACCTGTATCTTTAAAATTGAGTGAGTTATATTTAATTGAAAATTGAACATTGTGAATGGGGACCATATATCAAATTAGAAATGTAAATTTGTGACATATTACAAAAAAATAAAACTGGATGATAATACATAGGATACCCAACCGCGTAGTGAGTACCACTGCTTTATATGATCTCTATTTGTGTAATGCTTTATTTAGATGCATTTGTGATAAAAATTTTTGACACATACTAAAGTATTTTGGATCTAAACAATTTCCATCGTCAACTTGTTTATGATTCCTATTTTCACTGATGAAGCAGCCTTTCACATGGTACGGAAAAGTGGCATAAATCAGATTTTTTCTTTTATCATAATTCAGTTGATTTTAAAGATACAGATACAAATATGCGGGTTTTTTTAATGATCTTGTTGCATTAAAAATAAAAATTTTCTGATTGACGAAATTTGTCTAAGGAGGGGGGGGGGGGTCGTATAAAAATTTAAAAAGTGTAACTTTTCGAAAATTAATGGGAGGACTATTTCATTAACGTAGTCTTGTTTCCTACCTTACTTTCAACATTTTTGCAATTTACATTGCCCACTTATCTCCAACAGGTAAAGAATTAAAGCGTTTTTTAATCTGTTTGGAACATCCTGTATAATTAGAGTTCAGCAATGACGAACTCTATGAGATGATTATAATTTACTACGAATGCAACCAATCTCTTAGTTCCGAATGTAATTGATCACCAACCGACTTAAATATAAAAATTAAAGGACATGCTTATTTTTCCATAGACTTTGTTTGGACAACATCTAACAGCTCAATAAAATTACAATCAGTTTTTTACCTTATTAATGGGTTACAATAACTTTTATCCTGAATCTTCTGTCCTTAATAGTTTCAAAGACAAACTTCTAATAAAAAAATCGTTTTAAAACCATACAAAATGATTTCTCTGAATCAATTATGTTTGTGAATAACCCCCGAATTCTTGAATTGTAGCGAGTAACAAGCATATCGAAAATTTATGATAAAGTAATGTAAGCCAGGAAGTTTGAATATTTATTTCCTCTTATATTTTAAATTCTAAGATCCAATTTTTTTTAGTATGACTAAATAGAGGATGGACAACATTTCTGTAATGTAACTATTTTCGTTAGAAGGGATCTATAAAAAGTTCTTTTGTTTAATTTTTTCACAAAAATATTGCAAATAATTTAAATTACCAATTAAAATGCATTATGAATAAAATCTATTATGCATTAAATTAATTATGCATTAAATGTATTATGTAAAAATTATTATGCATTAAATGTATTATGTAAAAATTATTATGCATTAAATGTATTATGTAAAAATTACTGTGCATTAAATGTATTATGTAAAAATTATTATGCATTAAATGTATTATGTAAAAATTATTATGCATTAAATGTATTATGTAAAACTTATTATGCATTAAGTGTATTATGTAAAAGTTAATTATGTAGCAAATTAATTAGGCATTAAATTGCAGAAAAAATGAAATGCATTAAACATTAAAATCCCTAAATAATATCAGAAGTACAAAGACTTCGAGTTAAATACACTGATAAATCATAAAACTCTTTAAATAGTATTACAACGTTTGAGTAAAATAAATAAAATGTTTTTAATTTCATGCCGAGAAAACATGTATAGAGAAAATCAGAAGCATCCTTTTATTTGAAATAAAAATTCAAAGATTTTATTAACAGAATTCGTGATATTGCCGATATTCTTAATTTCAGGATTCATATAAAATCTAAATACTTAACATATAAGCTCTACAATACTTCTCATAACCTCAATAACAAACGAGCATGTTATTTTTTGTATATATCTGAAAGATAATATTAAATATTCAATATAAATATTTCTAGCCTGGGGAAATTACATTTTTACATACTTGATTGGCAACACTAAAAAACAATTATAAATTCGAGGAAGACTGTTCTCTCACAAACACATCGACCTGTATTTGTATTTTACTATTTAATCAAATGGCTTTTACAAGATCGATATTTCAATTAGTTGCTAATAAATGATTAATTTGGTTATGTGCTTCTGAAAGAAGGAAGTTGTAAAATCGATCATGTTAATTATCCATGTTAATGAGATTTGAACTCAATTTTCATTTTAAATTAGTCATAAAACCAAAATTATGGGATCATTAATTCTGATAAAAGAAACATTTGCCTCATACGCATGACATTGAGCTTTGGCAGCAAATTAAAGAAAAATTATGATAAGACGGAACATTTAACCAAAGATTAATTGAAAGGAATGTAATACTCATTAAATTTGCGAATCTCTATTTAATTGGTATTTCCCGTTTGCGAAACATAGATTTCTATCTTATTTAATTAAAAGGAACAATTTTAACTTCTTTTATTATTTGCAAAATTATGAAAATGTCAAATGTAAAATAATAGCTTAAATATTTGTATACTATTTGCTGTATTAGTTTCAATTTAACGGATGGGAATTGCAAGCAAGTAAACTAAAAAAAAAACGAACATATACCATAATTTGCAATTTGTTGGAATAATAGAATCTATATAATAATTGTCTAACATATTTGTGTCTCCTTAGAATCTCAAGCTCTTTGGTGATCTGGAAGGTTGAATCTTTGAACATTTATAGTATCGACTATAGGATAGGATCCAACGGAGTCGGATATTCGATTTATCCCTTGGGGGTGGTAGAGAAAATAAGAAAAGATCCGTAAAGCCTTTCCAGACCCTTCAGAAGTCCTCGCTGGTGATGTAGACGGTTGAATTTTTTCACACTTACAGTATACCGACCATCCAACCTGCTGCTCTAAGTCTTCGGACGAGCCGGGTGGTCTGGGCTTTCGACACTTACAGTATAGTCCAGGAGACAGAGACTAACCAGAACCGTCTCTCTGAGGGGGGGGGGGGGGGACTCGTAAAGTCCTTTCAGTCTCCGCGCGCGCACACACACATACATTTATGCATATATATATATATATATATATATATATATATATGTATATATATATATACAGACACTCTGCTGCAAAAAACTGTATGCACCTATAAGAAATTGAGCTACAGCCACGAAACTTGGCATGTATGTATAATTTTAGAAAATATGCAAATAATTATAATTTGGGAGAAAAAGTTTTATTAAGAATGGATGGCAATAAGATGGCGGTATTTTAGTGAATGGTAAATCATCCCTTTACACCCTTTACAGCTATACAAGCCATTATTCAGTGCGGTACAGAGTCAATTAAGTTGCTTATGTCCTCCTGAGGAAGATTCTGCCATGCCACAAATATTGCAACTGGTCAGCTAATTCAGTAGTATTCTGAGAAGGCTGTAATTGCCGTCCCAACATGTCCCAGGCGTGTTCTATTGGTGATAGGTCTGGGGACCTGGATGGCCATGGGAAGGTGTTAAATGTTCGAAGACATTGGTGGGAAAGTTCTGCAGTATTTAGTCAAACGTTGTCTTGTTGGTAAAAGGAACCTGGGCGGCTTGACAGCATAGGTAGAACAATCGGCTTCAGTATATCGTCGACGTACAAGCTAGCCGTCAGACTGGTATGCAGCACAACCAGAGGAGATCGGTTGTAACAAAAGATGCTCCCCCCCCCCCAGACTGTCACACCACGTGTTATTGCCTGTGTACCGCTCGACCAAGGTTAATAGAATATTAACAGGTTGTCTCTTCCGCTATTCCCCCCACAGTAACATTTCTGAACGACCTGTGGCATCACTGCTAGACCTTCCAATCTGTGGACCAGCGGCGCTTCGCAGAAAAACATTGGGAAACAGCACAGTTTTATTTATAAATGTCTTGTTTCATCATCAACGAGATAAATAAAATATTGACTAGAGCAATGTGTTGACTCCGAAATATAATAAATAAACTCAAATTTGAATTCAAAACGAATTAAATTGCAGCAATTAAAGGATGATGGAGTCAAAAACAGCGGTTTGACAAATTATATACTAAGATAAGGATATACATTTTCCGGGTGATTTCGTAAAACAAATACATTAAGCTTTTTATTTTAAACAAAATTTACATATTTCATGCTTAACATGATAATCTTTATTCATATTTTTACTTGAAAATATATTGCATTAATATGGATTTTAAAATAGTACTGTTTAACAATTACTTTTACAACACGTCAAGGATTTTGAACGAAATATACCGTTCAAATTCATTAAATAGATATTGGGCACTCTACTATCTGTGTTGTCCATTACAGGATTGAAGGTTTGAAATAGGATATAACTAATGAGAAATATGTTAAAATAGATTTGAATACGATTTATTTCTATAAAACTCTCCATATTATATTTATCTCTTTGCAATTTCATTCATATTTCTTTAAAAATTTGGTGATTTAAAATTTTTTGCATATAAATGCTATGATACATATTCTATCGAGTAAAATTAACTCCGTTTCGAATAGTTTCTATACAAAAAATATCTGAACTTCATAATTTTCAGAAAAATGTCATCGATTTGATTTGAAAATATTTAGATTGTATAATTATATGTTCAATGCATGTAATTGATATTTTTATTTTATATGCTTAAAGATAATCCCGTTTCTGTATATTTGATGATATATACCGTTTAATTTTGTGTAATTGGAGTCGTTGTGAATCCATTTACTTTCTTTTATGGCACAGATATTACCGTAGAATTCTGTCGATCGGCTCTTTAAAATGCGACAGAAAATCCTGAAAAATGAATGGGGGGGGGGGGGGGGAAGCGAATTTGTCCGATGTTTATGAGGAAGGAGCTTCAAATTAAAAGACTTCTTTTAAAGTTTGCTTTAAAGCAAAAATAGGGGTAAATGTGTCATTTTAATGCGACTATGAATTCATTTTTTTTTACAGAATTATCCATAAAATTATACTTTATAGTTTTTTTTAACTTATGGTTTTTGTTCAAGAAATGAATATTCATTTCTATTGAATCGAAACTTCTCCGTCATGTACAGGGTTGATAAAATAAAACTGGCCCGGAAAAATCTTCTAATGATCTCCTTGCTGTTTAGATTACGTTTTCACGAAATTCCGAAAAAGCTTTTCCGGGCCAGTTTTATTTTGGCAACCCTATATTACTCATAATGGAGTCTTTCAGTTTGACGAATCAAGATATAAATGCCTTGGCAGAAACTTTATTAACAACTTAAATTACAAAAAAATTCTTGACAACCTACTCTTGACGTGACTAATGATTTTTATTGCAGTGGTTTGATAAAATATGTGCTTTCAAATTTAAATCAATTTCTGTTTTTTCTTCAGATGATTTTGAAAGTTTCTCGATTTTCTCTCAAATCCGGACGATATGTTTTTTCTAAAACATGCACAAATTTTGAACTAAACAAAAGTTATGCACTGCACTGCCTGGAAATAATATTTATTCTAATTTATACTGCGTTATTCATGCTTTTAAACCTCTGAATACAATCCATATTTAAATGACGACTGATTTGTGCCATTTAGATTAGAAATATATGTTTATATCCTTCACAAACCGATTCCCATAACGAACTTAACAATTAGCGTATCGTCTCTGATCATTCAAAATATATTTATATATAACCTTTAATCATTCAATAATCTTTCAGCATACCATTCAGTAATCTTTGTGCAAACTTCTCTTGATGTTAAAATTTTCATGGCTTCCCCTCTCATCAAAAAATTTGCTATTTCTTTTCATATGTACGGAATTTATTAAGTATTCGTAAACTTCACATTACTATGCATATTCTGTTTCATTTTATTCTATATTCGCGTGTACACACTTACTATTATATAAATGTTTAAATAGTTTCCGATCAACGTTTCTCAATAGCTTTTCTCGTCTCTGATAGAGAACGGGGCTAGCCGTGACGTCACTCGTCTTTCCTTCAGGAAACAAGTATATATAAGATATTTTACGGGCCTTGCCGCTCGACAACAAATGAGGGATCGGACTGCCGGCCAGTCTGCTTCGACACACATATGCGACGCCTTTCTGGTAGGTCGGACGGTCTGGGTTTCAACAACAACACATATGCGACGGCCATCAATACTGAGAGAGAAGCGGGATTCCTCGCTGAAGAGAACATGCCTCCAATCAGGTCTATGACCACTTTCTAAATTCGACAATTGTTCGTAGCGTATATTTTTTATACAATTTGCAGTAACAAAGCAGAAAATCCAGTTTCAATTGCCTGTGAGTGAGAACACCGGTAGTTTTAAATGCTGTGATGCGTCGTTCGCATGCGCGTTACATGAGCCCTATAGCATCATTATCGCTAACAGTTTGATCATTTGTATAACTCTTAAAATGACATTTGCATGCCGAATTTCGCGGCTGTAGCCCATATTTTTTTATGAGTGCATATATATATATATTTTGAAACAGCGTGTATATATATCCATGGTATTAAATTAAGAACTTACCGAGTTCATTTTGATTATTATGTAAAAATAAAACCATAACGGTTCATTTGAATTTCGACTCAATGTTTTTCATAATTAGAGACTTTAAAAGAAGTGCACTATTTTTGCAACACAGTATATTTTTAAATGTAATTTCAGTCGCTGAAAAAAAACTATTGGCCAAAGTCAAGGATCGAACCCGGGTGCCTAGATTGCGCATCTATGGTGTGTTACCTATTATATGTACTCCCTTCCTGGTAAGGAATTACTAGAATTATCTCACTCACTCCTCCTCTCAAAACAAAATTGAGGGTGAAACTCCAACCCCCCTCCACCTGCTGTAAAACAATATGTGTTGGGGGTGCATTTTAGAGCTAATTTTAAACTACGAAAACAATAAATCAAAGACGGGGTTACCCAGCCATCATAGATTTTAGTCAGACGTGCTACCTTTTAGTCCTCTCCAGCTCTTTAAGGAGTTGACTTAATTTACCAAGTTTCATATTTAATTCAATTTTTCAATTAAATTTGTCATTAAATTTCAAAATGTTCATAAAAGATTATGGTTAAGTTTAAATTTTCATTCTGTAAGAATGACCTATATTTTTTTAATTTTGTATTTCACGAAGCAATTTTTTCTTCCACAAAAGAAATAGCAATTATTTCGTACATGATAAAAAAATGTTTCGGCTCTTCTAGAACAGGAATTTCCCACAGGTTTCAATGGAAACACTGAAGTATTGCCCAAACAAATTTTTACGCGTAAAACTACTATAAATTTGTTCTATTAATATGTAATGCACGTTTCATGATACGGTCAAGTTTTGACTAGCTCTTTCTCGCGAATTCTGAAGCCTTAGGGATTTTCGAACTATTTACACGACTAACATCTACTCATACGACGAATGAAGGTTAGAGTTAAATAAGACTCTGCGAACCATTTACTAAAAGTGGTATTTAACCTAAATAAGTAAGTACAGCAATTTCCATTTATCTGAGGTATTATTTATTCAGTAGCGTCAGACGTTTTCGGAGGCTCCTAAGCGAGCTTTACAAAAAAGCCCCATATGAATAATAAATACAGTAAACCGTCACTAATCCGAAAATTGGCAATCAGATATATACCGGGTGGTCAGAATTAAAACACCCCTACTCTGAGCTCTCTATACATCGAACTACTCAGTGTAAAGGCTCCAAAATTGTTGAACCTACTATTCAAGACATGGGGAAAGGGATTACGCGAAAAAAAAAAAATTAGTTCCAGAAACACCTATAGGTGGCGCTGCACAACAGAAAATATGCTGGAAAGACATAAAATAATCACAAAAAAACAAACACATGCGATATGGAATTTTTCCTTTTTAATTTCTTTTGCTGATATGAAAAAAAAAGAAGAGATAAAAAAGTGAAGAAACTTAAACTGTCATTGTAACTGCAATTTCGCACTGTAAGCACAAAAATTTGCATAAACTCTTGGTTTGCAGCTACTATGTTCTGGGCATAAAAGGGGATAAAACTGGGATATTTTCATTCTTATCAGCGATGGCTGTCACTCTGCCAGAACGCACTTTGCTTGTGAAGCTGTTTTATGAAAACAAACGACATGCTGCAGCTGCACTTCGAGAGTTTCGTCGACTTAAGAATTTGCGCAAAGGACCATTACTTCCACAAGCTCTCAGGAGAATGATCGCTTGATTCGAGAAAACTGGACATCTTGGAGTTCAGCCGGGTCGAGGATGCAAATAGACTCGTTCAGATGTCGTTGACGATGTTGCCACCGCTATTGTTGGAACAATCAATGGATAACGTTATACGCAGCATTCTCTGCATCGATAAGGTCCTTGTGATATGAATGTTTGGTACGTTCGAATAAAATGTGTTACAAATGCGTATTTTGTGTCTTTTCAGCATATTTTCTGTTGTACAGCGCCACCTATCGGTGTTTCCGGAACTAATTTTTTTTCACGTAATCCCTTTCCCCATGTCTTGAATAGTATGTTCAACAATTTTGGAGCCTTTACACTGAGTAGTTTGATCTATAGAGAGCTCAGAGTAGGGGTGTTTTAATTCTGACCACCCGGTATATATATATATATATATATATATATATATATATATATATATATATATATATATATATATATATATATTTTCCAAAAAAGTATAATAAAAATATATGCAAAATTTGTGACTCTCTGCAAACACAAGGCCCCTAGCGGATGCTTGGGTTGCATGTGTACTTATTTGGAGAGGTATAAAAACAGGACGCTTTAAGACTTATTGTTTCATACTCATCACTCCGTCACTCATACGTAGAACCAGACAAAAGTATGCTTTGTTGTCCCAATGTGTGAAGAGGTTTATTTGGCAGATTCTTTTTCTAGTCGTTTCTATACCATCTTTGTGTGAACTAAGAGAGCAGTTTTGGGTCAATAAAATTGATGTGCCTGAAATTAAACTAATATGTGCTGGGGGCAATTCGGGGTCAGAATCACTTCTAATTGTGTTTTCATTTCTAACTGTGCCAACTTTTGAAACAAACACTTAAAAATTGGCTTCAATAGTGACACGATAATTACAGCATATATCTTGCATAATAAAAGAATATGTCTGTGTTTCTGTTTGTATTGTCTGTACCGGAAAATGGAAGCTTCGGACAGCCGCGAAATTAGGTGCATAGGTACTTTGGGTCCCCGGACAATACGGCTTGGGGAGGTTAAAAAAATTGAATTAGTTTAAAATCAATGCGCATTCAAGGTCAAAAATGCATCGAAGTTTCGATTTCAAAATCAGGTTTATTCTGGGGAGACGACAAAAGGCAGTCAAATCAATTTGTCCAACGCTTCTTTCAGAAGCAGGTGACCTTTGAACGATATTACAGACTTTTGTCTAGACGAGCGCTGTTTTGAGTGCTATTTTAAGTGCTTTTTTCTAAATTCGTGTATGTAAATATTAATTTTCATGGTTTGGAATATATAGCAATTTTAATACTATAAGTGTTCTCTGAAAATTTAACTTCTGTCTGGACGAGTGTTGCCTTGAGTGCTATTTTATTTGTTTTTTGCTAAATTCGTGTATATAAAAATTAATTTTCATGTTTGGGAATATATAGTTATTTTAATATTATAAGTAATTGTTCTCTGAAAATTTTACTTCACTTGGATGAAAATTCGTTGATGGTAAAGGAACATTTTTGGGGGACTTCAAGCGGTTTCCGTTATTTGTGACCCGCTGATTTAGTGCTTATCATAGGAGCTTATTTAGGGTTTATTAAATGAGTGTATTATGATCTCGTTGTAGAACTAGCATAGTTGGGCATGGAGAAAACGGATCGCAGGAATAATTTTGGTTCACAGCAGGCGATTTGGGAATTGAGATGTGTGATCTGTTTTGTATTATTTACGTAGCGGGAATATATTTAGGATTAATTCAACTCCGGGTTATTTGTTCTAGCATTGAAGGTCGCGCTCCTTGTCTGCTGTTTATATTTGTATGTATGCAGCATTTACGAAGTTTTCATGATACGCATGTTACGTTTAACTGTGTTGAATATTTGACATAGTTTTCAAATCATTGCATTTGTGTTTGTAGAATTTAAAAATCTGATGTGGGCAGCATTTAACTTTCGCTAGAGACCCAAATTTATTTTCTTTTTTTTTCAATATTCATTAAATTGAGCTTAATTGAGCAAAATAACATGGATAATTATTTGAAATTACACGGAATTCGCAGTTTTAATTCAATTTCAGTTATCATTTGGCGACTGACTGGGGGCAACGCGGTAAACATCTGAAACAACTAAATTATTTCCTGAACGATTAATCATAGAGTTATGACGAACTTTGTGGGTAGGTCATTTTGCAGGGAAAGAAAAAAATATTTTCCGAATCGTACCAAAATATAATCAGTACCAGAGTAACCAACAAGTGTTTTGTGTACCAAATTTTGCGAAATTTGGTCAATAATTTTTCATCTAGAGTGGATACATACGAGTTTTGCGGTTCATTTTGGAAAAAAAAACTGAAGTGCAGGTTCTCTTTTTTCGAATCATACTAAAATCTAATCGGCATCAAGGCAACCTGCAAGTGGCTTATCTATCAAATATTGTGAAATTTGGTAAATTTGTTTTTATCTAGAGTGGAATACATGCGAGACTTTACGAGTTTTGCGATTCATTTTGAAAGAAAAAATCCAGGTTCTCTTTTCCCGAATTGTACCAAAATCTAATCAGCACCAGGGTAATCCGCAAGTGGCTTATCTATCAAATTTTGTGAAATTTGGTCGAATAGTTTGTCAGCTAGAGGGAATATATATACACACACACACACAGATGCACACACACACAGATGCCAAACTAAAAATAGTTTTTCGGGCTCTGGAGTGCTAAAAACATGTAGCTCCGTCGAAAACTTGTAGATCAGTCGAAAACTCGAGTTGCGATTTTCAACATTATTCCAATACTTTCCCTATACATTACCATGTATTGTAGGGAAAGCAAAACTGTAAATGGGGGTGAATAAGAATGTGGGTGATAGTCAATGTAACTTCAGGATGAGATGGTGTATTATTAAACCTCCTCGAGCCAATTGTATTAGGTTTCGGAAATTTCATCTCCTGGATTTTACAATTTTTTGCCTCAATCTTTTAAGAAACATTTTTACTATTCGTTCTTTTTATTAAAGATTGGTTAATCACTTACAATTCAGCTGAAGTTGAGATATGTTTTTCATACTGATAGCTAATTCTAAGCTCTATTGTCATCCTTACCTTTTTTTAATGTCCATGTTTATCTCTCTAAATGTTATGTTATAATGATTTGTTGTAATTGTTCAACTCTAATTGTATTTACGTTGTTTTATGTTACTGTAATTACAATGTTTACTCATCTCCTTCTATAAGATTAATCTTTTAGGAGGGAGGGGGGTTCTTAATGGATTCGAGTCGAAAATTTATTAGTATTCTTTAATCATATCCAGTTTTTGTCATATCATTCCTGAATATGACAGCCATATTGTGTGAAATAAATGCCGTCTATAACAGTTTGATTGTCGACCAGCAGTATATCCGTTCTTCGAACGGAATATGCAGTATACAGAAACTTAATATTCACAATCATGTGCAAATTCCTATAGTATTTCAAAATACACTGTTATTTAAAATATTTGCAAAGGTTTCTACTCTTGGGGTACCATTGTAAAGCAACCTTTACGGTATCTAATCCCAAAATCATGCCTTTTATTCACCAGTGTACTCACTTCAATCTTAAATCTACTGACTAGAGTTCGATGAATGATCTACAACATTAACAAACACATACTTTATTCCAGCTAACTTCGCTTACAACTCAAAATACAATTACATGCACAGAATATTTACAAAGTTAGCACTACCCTATCTATACTGAGACTAAACCTTAACATTTTCTTACTGAACTGAATTAGAACTACTAATCAACTATTAAACCATATATATCTATACTCACAATCTTGTAAGGGCAATGACTTCGCTGCGTATTTCCAGTAATGAACAGAGCCACCACCACACCCGCGCACTCTCGTATAAAAATATCAGCCGAAGCTGTACGACGACGATTCCCACTTTCATCTTTCTCGGATACCAATACGAATTCGATATCTTCTGTCTAACGTTTGCCTCTTTTATAGTCTTGGCCAGTCGTGAGTACGTGATTATCGAAAAGAGAGTTGAGGAGTTTCGTACATAAATTAGCGTAATGAAAAGTAAAATTAGCATACAATAATAATGAATAATAGAATCCTTACATATTCTATTAAAATATTTAAATTAATGTTTCTAAAAAAAGTTTAAGAATCTCTCTTCTCGCGATACAAAATTATCTTCACAGGCAAATCCGAGAGCCAACGGCTCTACCGTGCTGAAAACACCGGTTCTCGTTAGATCACCGAAGTCAAGCAGCATCGAGCGCGGCTAGTAGTTGGGTGGGTGACCACCTGGGAACACCGCGTGCTGTTGGCACATTTCGGGCGCTGTAGCCCGGTGGTTTGCGCGCTGGATTTGCACGCTGCCACAACTGCCGCCGTGTTCATGCGGAGTACGATCACATTAAACATGTGGGTCCGTAAGTCCTTCCGAGAGGTTGGTGGTAGGGGAAGGAGGGTACGGTCCCTGTGAATGCCTCCCCCACTGGATTCCGGTCTAAATTGGGTGGCACTTTCCGGCCATCCAAAACAGTTACCTTACACCTTTCTGGTAGGTCGGACGGTCTGGGTCTCTACAACTACAACAGGCAGATCTGAAGAATAAAATATCCTGGTCGTGTTTGTCAACGAATTCACAAAACATATGAAATTGAATCAATGTATGCCAAAATGAAAGTGCTAATATTATATTAGAATTTGTACCCGTATTATTTATATTCTCTTAGATTAGAAGATATACCCTTGTATTAGAATATATATACGTACTGCAATATATGAGTTTGAAAATTTTTGCTAAAATAAAATAGATGACTTAAGAAACAGAAAATATCAATAATCCCCGTAATTTTTAAATACTGAGGTCGTAAATGATTTAATCCAGTCAAAAATGCAATTTCGATAAAATTTATTTTATATACATTTCTTTATTATTTAAATCGGAAATATGTCGAAAAATAGTCTGCGTATAAACACATTGGATTTAATTACGTTGCTAAGCGACATGATATAAATTTCTTCAAATAAATTTGCGGGAATTATGTCTGCATAATGCTATCTCTGAAGAAGACTTAATTGTGCATTTTTTCTTAATATCTCGACAACCCCTGACTCTAGAAACTCGAAACTAAGACTAAATTGGAATTGGACACATAGCGCTATTCCAAGGCTTCCCTTGGAATTTCATGAAATTTGGTGCAGCATTTCTCGAGTGATGATGTAACAAACACACAAATAAATAAGCAGACACATTTTCAATTTTATTTATATAGATGATGAGGTTTATTACTAGTACTTTATCGAACATAAAATAAACATTACAAACTGGAATTTTTGTAACCCTTAAAATAAAATCTTTATTTGTATCTAGGTGTAATTTACCTCTAGGTACACTTATATGCTAAGTACATTTTCATTCTAGGTATACTTATGCTATTCATTATGAAGAAAATATATAACAATTTACATAAAAATATGTTCGTTTTTATTTTGAATGATGAGGATCATTATTAGCACTTTATCGAATATAAAATAAATGTTACAAACTATAATTTCTGTAACGCTTGAAAAATCTTTATTTGTATCTAGGTACACTTCATCTCTAGATAGCTTATATGCTAGGTACACTTTAATTCTAGGAAAACTTATCCGCTATTCATTATGAAATAAAGAAACTACATAGCAATTTACATAAAAAAATGTTTGTTTTTATTTTGAATGATGAGTTTTGTTGCAAGTACTTGTCGAACATAAAATAAACATTACAAACTGTAATTTTTGTAAAGCTTAAAAAAAGAATCTTTATTTGTATCTAGGTACACTTCATATCTAGGTACACTTATATGCTAGATACACTTTCATTCTACGTCCACTTATTTGCTATTTATTATAAAACAAAGAAAAACTACATAACAATTTATATAAAATATGTTTGTTTTCGTTTTGAATGATGGGTTTTGTGACAAGTACTTTGTTAAATATAAAATAAATATTACAAACTGTGATTTATCTAGAGCGTAAAGGAAAATCGTTACTTGTATCTACGTGCACTTCATCTCTAGATACATTTATATGTTAAGTACGCTTTAATTCTAGGTACACTTATCTGTTATTCATTATGAAACAAAGAAAGTGCATAACAATTTATATAAAGCATATTTGTTTTTATTTTGAATGATGAGGTTTATTACAAGTACTTTGTTGAACATAAAATAAATATTACAAACTGTAATTCCTGTAGCGCTTAAAAGAAAATCTTTATTTGTATCTAGGTACACTTCATCTCAACGGTTTTCGCCTCATTTATTTATTATGAAGTTCCTCAAGATTTTAGCCACTTGTATATACCTTCCAATGTAAGTAAGAGCCTAAATATTTTATTACTGAAGATTTATATCCTTTTTCTTCGAAATATGGTTGTTATGAAAAAGTTGTAAATGGATGATGTTCCTGTATGATTTATTTTAGGGTCATAGGAAATATGGTTCAGCTGCAAAAGTCTACATTAGATAAGATGCTGAGAAATTATGATCCAAATTTGCGTCCACATTTTATTGGAAGTGCAGGTAATATTTATATTTATTTAAATAAAACGCGGTTGTTTTGTTTATGGAACTCTATTGCATAACTTTATTTTGTTTTTACATGGCAATTCTTTTTTAAATGCAACTCATGTGAAGTTTATTAAGAAATTACTTAAATGTTATTTCAGATTCGCCTACACAGATCAGTGTGAATGTATTTGTTTCTGATATTTTTGATGTTAATGATGCTAAAATGGTGAGTTTAACAGATTTGAGTTTTAAAGCATTAAAATTTTAAACGTTATTGTTATTTATATTTAAGTATATGAATATTTTACTCAATTTTTATTTTGCCTACATACATAGCACAATGTATAGGGAAAGTATTGTAACAGGGTGGAAAATTCGAATTCGAGTTTTCTAAGGAAGATCACGTTTCAAGCATCCCAAGACTGGAATAGAACGTTTTTGAGGTGAAATTTGTATATGTCCATGAGTCTGTGGATGCAATATCTGACGAGCGAATAGAGTGGTTCGAACGTAATTTGGTACAATAATTTCAATCCGTGAATACTGGAACCTTACTGATTTTATGTAACGATCGAATGTTCGGAACACCCCCAAATTTTCGATAGAGGTTTTTAAAAAATCATAAAAAAATCAGAACGTTCAATAATGTAAAATAAATAATCATTTTTGTACGTATTTTTTTAATTCTAAAACGAATGATGCTAACTTTATAACACTAGCTTGAGTCGTTCTCGAGATATTGAACGTTTTTCAAATAAAAGTATCTAAAACTACACAAAAAGGAGCAATAAGTACTATCAAATATGTGACACTTAGCGAAAATTTTGACGACATTGACGACTAATTTGGTGAAATATCGCCAACTTGACGACTTTTCAATGTGGTGCCAAATTGACGAAAATGCTGCCAAATTTTTATAAAATGACGCAAAGTTACGAAAATGACGACAAATTGATGACATTATAATTAATATATTTTAATGTAATGGAGTATATTAATTAGCAGGATGTTAGCAATACTTCTAATTGTCAAGTTAGATTTGCACGAAATATAAGTTAATTTGATTAATTTCACACGTTGCCATCCAGAAAAGCGCCTAAAGTCAGTGTACTTTTTAACGTTAAAAACATTGGGACGTGGATATGCTCCGTCATCATTTCGCACTGAAAGAAGTGAAATACTTGCATTATGTAGAGGAAGTCATGTGCTGCCCATATTAGATTTTTTATTTTTGCAATTAAGTTTATTTGTCTATGTTACCATTATAAATCAAATACAATGGAGTACAAAATTAAAACAGCAAATGAAAAATATCAATTGCTACTTCAAACACTCAAAGGAACCCCCGTATTGTTCATTAGAAAATTTAGTTTATTCAAATTAGAAGACACATTGTCTAATTTGCGTTGAGTGTTAAGTTAATAATATACAACAGCCAAAATTATGCATGGACACGCACCAGCCGAATCTTTGCATAAGGATATCATATTCCAAATTCAAAACATTTTGCAAATTTCTTTCACTTGGCTGGATTTAAAGCTGTTAAAATGCCACAGAATGTTCGCTTAATTTATTCGTTTAGGTGGAAAACTTTAAGTAAATATGTATATTGCAAGTTGGGAAATCTCAAAGCCAATAGCCATATGGGTGAGCTGTATATCGTTTATAGACGCAGTTTCAAACGAGTGAAAACATCTCTCCAAATATGTGGCACCAAGCTCCATTATTATTCCCATAATAAAATCTATTTGGCATTCATAGGAAGGCGTTGAAGACGGAGGATACGTCAGAGTATAGGAAAAAACTAATGTTCCCTCACAAATAGTTTACTAAGCTCTGTATGCAAGACATTGACTGATCAAGCAAGACATGTATGCAAGACATGTTCATTCTAGTGTTAAGAATGGAGCGTTAGAGCGGCAGGAAAGCGTGAGTGTCGTGTTTAAAACTGTCATTCCGCATTATCACATTAACTTTTGAAGTGATTTTGGTATTTCGTTAAATGGTACTAACTGTGTAAGTATCGTGCAGACAGACGCCATTTTATCGCGCGGGAAAGAATGTGTGCGAATCGCAAGTACTGGATACGCCAAACGAAACAGTTTTCTGAGTCTGCAGGTTTTTATACTGCTTTCCTTCATGGTGCAAATGCTATCTTTAATGGTATAAGTATTTTTTTTTATGATAAGTGCTTTCCTTTATGAATAGCGGCGTTTGACTTACTAACATTATTCTGCATGTCATAAGACAGACACCTTTCGTTCGCGCAGGAAAGAACGTATATGTTTATCCAAGTATTCTGTTGCAAGCATCTCCCTCCCCTTTGACTTTCATAAGAACTTTCATTATTTAAAATGTATGTTGTTATGTGAATTGGATCGACCAAGCATGGTATAATCTACTCACTCATCATAAATCCCTAGTGTGTTTTCAGGCAGACCACGAAGTATTATCACACATTCAGAAAAGTTTGGTTAAAACGGATCATATAATTTTTGCATTTGGAAATTCCACGTTGAACTCAACCATTTTTTTAAATATCTAAAATGCTAAAATTAGGGTAGTAGTAAGTTTTTAAAAGTAAACTTATTTGCTTTTTCAATAAAATACTTCAGTAACCAGAATATATTTATTTTTAATAAGTTATTGAAAAAAATACCTCACATTTTTTGAATAACATCTATGCTTGGAGTTTCTGTGGCGGAAATCGGAGCGTTACGATAAATGCAAACACTTTGAATGCTTATTCCCCTGAGCCTGATAAATAAAAATAAAATTTTTCTTGTTTTGTTGGAAAAATGGTCTAGATTATGAATGTGTAAAATGATTTAAATATTTTGAATTTATTTATGGAAAAAACTTGAAAAGGTGATTTTTTTTCATTTTTCTTATTTTCACTTAAAATATCTCCGAAACAATGAAAAATATATATAAATAGAAAATGACAAAATATGTGCTAGAAAATGTAGCTTCTAAATTTATATTTATTTAAAAAAAAATGTCTTAAAACATTCGAGAAATCGTCTTGCCAAGTTATAAAAGATTGAAAAATTTCCACTTTTCAAGTTTGTAATGCTTATATCTCAAAAATTAAAAAAGCTAAATATGGACAATAATCAAGAATTTGTAGTTCTTTGAATGTCATATATGTATCTAATTGGCTGTTGCATCGAGCTCTTAGTTTTTGAAGTATAGTGGTTATAATTTTGATATTTTAGTGTTTTAACCTGGTTTTCCAATGGATGGGAAATCTGTATTTAAAATGTCCCGAATATTGCAGCGTTCAGTGTTTACTTATTCCTTGGTGAAATATTATTGGTGCACAAGCACGAGATATTTTATTTTGCCTAAAAATTAGGAGGTTGAATGAACTTGGAGATTCTAAAGATATTTAATGACTGGTGAAGTTTGAACAAAATAGATGAAAATATACGTATAGTAAAAATAATTGTACGTTCAGTAAAAATAATTGTTTACGCGGTTTATTTTTCTGAAAAAATGATATGTACATATTCAGGGACGTTATTATGTGCAACCAGGCAAGTTTATAGATTAACTTTAATGTAAAATCTCGCCAGATATAAATTAATTATTTTCGGTAATAATTAATTTATATACCGAAAAGCAAGTAGTAAAATAATTTGATATTTTGACATGAAGTCTATGGTCGGAGTATCCAGATGATATCGGGACAAAAAATTAGCTATAAGCTAACTAGTTATAAATACTAACTGCTAACTAGTTGTAAACAGTTAGTGATTAATCTGTAGCACTTTGAAAGCCTGTAAACGAAACAAATGTGTCTGAAAAAAAAAATCGAATAAACATATTGGACTTTAGTTTACAAAATTCATTCATATAATTATTCAATTTATTTTACAATAATTTTTTATTTCACAAAACGTTATTGACGCAAAACCATTTCGGCTCCATCGAACTGGAGCCACCGCTGAAATTTCTGTTTTCTTTTAATATAATATATAATTAGATCTCATCGCTGAAATAATCATCGTTATCAGATTCGCCTCAATTACGGCGCAGTAAAAATAATTGTTTACGTGGTGTTTTTTCTGAAAAAATGATATGTTCGTACACGCGAGTTTTTAATTAAATATTACAAAAAATAAAGGTTGGTGTTTTTGTTGGTAGATATCAAGTTTCTTCTTGTAAAAGATGATGCTAATTCAAAACATGTCGAGAGTGAATGCATTTGTTAGAGGATATTCTTATTTTCCGTGCTTAGTATGCATAGCATAGGAAAAGTATTGTAACGGGGCCGAAAATTTAAATTCGAGCTTTCGACGGAAGAGCACGCTTCAAGCATCCCTGAACTCGAATCGAACGTTTTTGAGGTGATGTATGTTAGTGTGTGTATGCGTATATGTTAGTGTGTGAATATTAGTGTATGTGTGTGTATGCTAGTGTGTGTGTATGTTAGTGTGCGCATGTATGTTAGTGTGCGTATGTATGTTATTGTGCGTGTGTGTCTGTGAGTTTGTGGATGCGATATCTCCCGAACGAATAGAGCGTTTCAAACACAACTTGGTACGATTACGACAATCAGTGAATGCTGGAACCCTATTGGTTTGAAACGCAATCGAATGTTTGGAAGATCCTTTCAATTTTCGAATGAAATCTTGAAAAAGATAATTAAAATTTCAGAAGTTTAAAAAAAGATAAATAAATAATTACTTCAGACGTAATTTTTTATTAGAAAGCGAATGACACAAATTTTAAAATATTATCATGAACCGTTCTTGATCTATGGTACGTTTTCTAAATAAAATTTTCACAAAAAAGAATATAAAATTACATAAGTAGTGAGTTTCATCAAATATGTTTGCTTTCAATATGTAATATTATGCAAGAAATTAATTAACACCATTTTAGTGTATCTAGTTCGTTTCATTCACTAGATAAGTAATTTTTTGTAATAGTTTTGCATTTTAACGCCTAAGAATTCGCCAATAGTTGTTTATTTCACGGGATATTAATCAAATACCAATTGCATCTTGATTTTGCATCGGAGTATGAATATGTTATTATGTCTTGACTAATAAGTTGCCAAAATATCAGATTTCAATTTAAGTGGAATTATTTCAATACCAACACCATTGTGTTGTAGATCTTGTAACCATTATTTTGTTGTGAAAGTAAAGTAATTGTATTATGTAAGGAAATGCATGTGCTGCCCACACCAGATTTTAAGTTAAGATAGTAATTTTGTTCAATGATTAGGAAAATTAAAAATCAATA
>OX578141.1:97112427-97259927 GCA_951213105.1 Amaurobius ferox | reverse complement strand
TCAATTCATGTCCAAGAATATTCAGAAATGCGTGAATGAATAATGGAAGTTTTTAAGCTAAGATAATGGTAAAGTAAATTTTATGGCCTTTGTTTTTAAGCTGTTGAGAAGTACCAGATGAAAAATGAGCGGGCTTTAGCTTCTTTAAAGTTGTGAGAGATGTTTAACTCTGGGCGACTTATCAGCTATACACAATCTGGGACAAGACATGTAAATTATTATATTGCCGTTTTTATCTACTCCAATTCTTATTAACTTACGTTATGTACGTCATTTATGTACGTCATCTTTGCCGGGCTCGTTCTCGACTCCAACACGCGGAGAGCTGACACATAGCACATATTTTCAGCTAAAGATACACGTCATTAAGTTAGGTCATTGCGTCATTTACGTACATCATGATTATGTCTGTGCTCTTTTCATGCATTTTCTTTGAGAATTGCGGTTTGCATCTTTAGACGAAGTGTTTTTACGCGTCGATCTATGTATAATAAATACTACATAGGTTTGTTTGTAAGTCAATTATGTCAAAAAAAAAATTAGAGAGCGGATGATGCAGGAAAAACTAAAAAATGAAAAATTAAAGTAAAAAATAAATTATGAGAAATAACAAGTGTTTTAATAATTTGTTTGCTACTTTCCCCCCAACAGAATTAACATATGGAAGAGAGAGAGATTGGTTCTTTTGCTTCAGTATCAATCCAGCGATTTACAATTATCTCCGTAATTTCTGTTTGACCTTTGGCTTGAAAAAAAAAAGAAATATACACAAGATAAGGAGGCGGAGATATACTTACACTCACGTTATATCCGAATCCGCTGTATAATCGAGGGCGTTATAATCGGTGTTCATTGTATTAAAATTTTGCATTATGTGCATGGATTAAGTAGTTTTAACTACAGACCATTTAATAAACATCACAGCTTCATGCACTTACTTCCAAAATAATTTTTCTCTAATTACACAACTAAAAACCTTTAAATTGGTTCTACACTTTGTTGTTTAAAATAGAATTCAATTGCACTGTGAATTAGGAAACATAAGCAATTTAAACCGCATAAAATCTAAATAAACATCAATGTTGAAATGATGTAAAATTCTGAGGAATTTGCAGAAAATTGTTAGTTTTGAACAAATAAATCTAAAATAACTAAAATTTTTAAGTATAGCAATTACAAACATAACTATCATAAACAAAATATTGTAATTTAAGAAATAATTACATTTTCCACTTTATGAGGAAAGTAATTCTTATGTATTGTGAACCGTTGCAAAAAATGTGCAATTTCAATAATGTTTAAAATTCAATTGAGAAATAACTGCATATCCCATAAAGAACCTCTTTAAAATTGTTATTCTGGCTCATGAAAATCAATAAGTGGCTATTCTCTTATGAAATGCGATTTGATTGGTAACTGCGCTGCAGTAGCTATTTGTGTAATGAGATATCTTAATTACGCTCATTATCACACGGGAAAGACGGCATGGTTTATGAGAGTAAATTCAACCTCTAAAATTTGTTTATTTTTTATAAAGAGGCAGAAGAAGCAGCTATATTTCAATTATTTTTATTTCATTTATTGCCGAATTTTCTATAATAACAGTGGAACGAGATTTGCTGTTTAACACCTGATACTATATATTAAAATGGAACATTAAAGTGTTTGCCGTTATTGATAACGTTAAAATACAGCCTCTTTAAAATTGCATGTACAGCGTAATGCAATAGAAGTTGATAGCACGCATTTGCAGTGGTTCTCCATCATTTTTACGGGTGGCCAGAAATTTTGAAATACTGCTTCATGATTTTCTCGGTGGCGTAGAGGCTTATGCTTATAAAAGGTGTTAAAAAATGGCCTTTATTTTCTTAAATATTGATCCTAAACATATCTTTGTAATTGAAAAGTTTCTTAAAATAAGGTACAGAATTTTATGAACACAGCCCTCATGATAGTTTAATTATTTGACTATTAGCACATGCGCAGCCAAGATTTCGGAAAAGCCAGGGTGTGTGTGTCATAATCGAATGTGAGGTGGGGTACAGTGATGGTTTTTTTTCTCAATATGGATTTTATAGAGAGCCAGTGCACTTTTTTCGTCAATAGAGGGGGGGGGGGCGGTATTACCCACCAAATTCCCCGTCTATCTTTACCTACGTTACTAATTAACAGTATCTACGAATACAGTCAGCATTTTAGTAATTGGCCCATTACATATTATGACTATTAGATCAGATATTTGTACTTTACGTAAAATTGCACACAAAAACGTTCAACCAGGAAGCAAGATAAATGGTTGTAATGGGTTTTATTAACACTTTCCAACATAGTTGAAAAGTGTTTATGACTCTGTTCATTCTGTCTGTTTGTCCGTCCACACGATAACTGCCGTAAAAATGACTATATCAAAATGAAATTTTAGTATGTTGTTGAGACGGTCTGTGGGACCTATGGGAATGTAAAAGAATAATATCACCCAATTAGTTTTGGATTGAACTCGGGTTGAAAAAGTGAAATATATTGAATCCTACGGGATCTAATTTTTCAAACATTTTTTTAAGCAAAGTTAAAGTTCACAAATTGCTTCGAAAATTTTCGTAAATATTTAAACTATCTCATAAAATATATGGAAACAAAATTTAGCAAAATATGTTCGGTAGTTTTCTAAACAAAAATTAAAGTAATAATTACACCCCATATTATATGAAAAGATCACGTGACCCACTTCAAAAAAAATATGGCATCTATATTTTTTCCCAGTGTAAAAATCGTGATTTTTAAAGTTCTTTTACATATATATTTAGGACGGATGATAATATATTTACATATATATTATCATCATCCGTCCTAAAATTGATTTATTTTTGCGTATTTTTTGCGCATCTATATTCTGTGCCAACGCAATTACTATATTTTTGAGTTTAAATGATCGTCAAACGTTGATTATTTCTACAAGGAAGCCTAATTTTAATGGATGAAGAATGTAAACAAGTGATTGTAAGATGAAATGTATAAGAATTGCTGAATTTTTTTCACCCGAAATTATTTAACTCTGGAGTCCGGAAAAAAAGTGACATGAATGAAATATTCATTGCTTTTACATAGACAGTCAGAAGATTTATATTTCGATGACGTCATTTGAATAAAGTTCATTTTCTTCGGTGAGGTTTTAAGTTTTGAAATATAATAAATTATTTTAGTACTGTGATAATTTAAAATATATCAGCGCTAAATGTATCGCATTTTAGAGTTGTTTAAATTAAATTGTATTTCAATTGGAAAGTGTTTCATAATCAATGCTTTATGAATGATTGATCTTTCTTGTTTTCTTAAACACTGATCCGAGGGACATACTTGCAATTATAAAATTTTCTAAAATAATGTGTAGAATTATCTGAAAGCATCTCAATTATGTGGGTGGCATTTTTGGAAAATTATTAAAGAAAAGTGTTAGTAATACTGAATATGAATTTTTATAATAGCTATGTGTTTGCTAGTATTAGGTTGTTAGCTTCTATATGAGGTTATAGTACAATTATTGAAGATTATTTATTGCTAGTATGTAAACCATTATTCTGTTTTTAATCATGTGACAATCAATAGAGAGGCATGCCGTGTGCAGCTTGGCATTATCTTGATGTAAAGTTAGCCCGGGATGTCGCGAATGGAATGGCAATATAACGGGTCGTAGAATGTCGACAACGTACCGCTGTGCTGCGATGGTGCCACGGAGGACTATCAAAGGAAGCCGACTATCAAACGAAATAGCACTCCAGACCATAACTCCCTGTTGTCGGACCGTGTGGCGTGTGACAATAAGAGCAAGATCCTGACGATGTCCGGGCTGTCTCCAGACACGTCTGCGCTGGTCGTCGGGACTCAGTTTGAAACGGCTCTCATCACTGAAGACAATTCGTTCCCAATCTGAACAATTCTACGTTGATCGGGTTCGGCACCATTGCAATCGTTGTTGACGGTGCATACTGGTTAGTAGTAGGCGGCGTAATGGGCGCCACGAGTATAGATTCCGCTCCCGTTGTCTTCTATTAATGGTCCGGGTGGTTCCTTCCGTGTTTGTAACACGTTGGATGATTGATTAACGACGAATTTCTTGCTGCCAGAGATGCTCTGACAATTGCTCTCTCTTCTTATTCTGTTGTCGCTCTAGGCTGTCTGCTGCCCACTTGCCGCTGAAATCTGCCATTCCGGACCCATTCCTGCCATCATCGTCTAACTGCTGCATCGCTCCTACCCAAATACCGAGCGATTCGACGGTGTGCTCATCCAGCCTCATGCAGTCCGACCGCACGCTCTCTTTCAAATTCCTTCATATGCTCGTAGTGGCCGCGAATTCACCGTCGAGGCATTGTTACAATCAAGGTACGTAAACGCAATCGAAATCCACTGCACATTCGTTCCTGGAAGCGAAGTTCGCTCCTTACATACACCACCATGGTGCTCAGTTTCAATGCGCTGTAGCTCCGACTATTCATTCATTGGCTGTGAATTTTTGATCATTTGCATATTCGGTCGAAAGGTGTTTGCGTGTAAAGTTTCATTACTATCGGATTATTTTGCGGGTTGTGTCGATTTTTTTGTCTTAGAGTGTATAACACAATTTCAGAAATAATTCTATTGACGTATCTATTGTCTCTATAAAACATGCACTTTCATTTAGAATATGATAACGTACTTTAATAAATAATGGTCATAAAATAAACATTTATGAAATATTGAAATTAATATCTAGGAATACATCATCCAAATGTATTTGCGAGAAATATGGGTGGATCCTCGACTTCGGTATCCTGATCCTGAAGGCATAGTGCAAAGCATCCCTCTGAGTGCTTTTGCCAGAATTTGGACTCCTGACCTATTTTTCAATGAAAGGGATGGAAAGTTTCACAGCGTTCAAAGATCGAATCGATTCGCAAGGATTTTGGCGAATGGGAAAGTTTCTTTCAACTCGAGGTAAGTTGACCCTTAGAAACTTTTTGAAACTGGAAAGCATATAAGAATATGTAGTATTATACAGTGTCCCTTAAGAATTCTACTAACTTTGTAAAGAAATGTCCATGAGTGTATACGTTAGAGGCCTATTAGAGTTTTCTGACAATGGCGATCATATAATAAATATTACAGATTCCCTAGTGGTAAATTAAAATATAAAGGTAACCAACTTGGCAACAAAGTGGGATAGTCAGAAAAGCAAATTATAACAATGTAGAGCAGAGGTCTGCAATCTGGTGCTCGTGAGCGCCACAGTACTCGCGTTCATTAATTTGGGGCTCTCTTAAGTCATAAAGTAGTTTTTGACAATATTTGACATGTATATGTTTTTGTTTTGTTTATGAAAAGAGTGATTTAAATCATATATCGCAAGCATGGCAGAGCGAGTTTTGAAAAGGGGGGGGGGCATTATCTGAGGTCCTATAGGTGAGATAGCAAATAGTGGAATAATAATTTTAGCGCAAATTGGTTGAAAGGTTATAGGAATATTAAGATTTACCAAGTCGTTCTATTAAATGTTAAAAATCTATTTTCCTTTGTTTTATGAGTAAATGCTGGTGAATATTAGAATTTACCACAGTGGACGAGGGTAAGAAGTAAATAAAACCTGAAAACTAAATGTGTCTATATATGTTTCTTAATGATTTATACAATATTAAATAAAATGAGACATATTGAAGAAGAAAACACGATTTTCTTCTTCATATGTTCCTTAATGATTTACACAAAATTAAATAAAATGATTGATATTGAAGAAGAAAAGCACGTTTTATATACGCGAAAGCTTTAATTTAGAGAAAACAATAAAAGTAAACTGATACTACTGTGACATATCTGAGTTCCATTTCTGATTTTAATGTCACAACGATAAATTTATCACTTTATATGCATTTTTATTAAAAATTAATCAAAAGGGGGAAATAATTGCACTCACATATATAAATATAATTGCATGCACATACATAAGTATAATTACACTCACATACATAAGTATGATTACACACTCTTACATCTGTATAATTATACACGCAGAATGAGAGGCTTTGAAATCTGTGAAAATCAGTACAAACGATGTTAAGAAAATATACTCTTTTCAGCATTTGCAATAATTGCACATTATGTAGCTTGGAGTTGTAATCAGCAGACTGCATTGCTGCACCGCTCCTAGATTTTGTTAACTGGTACTCTTTTAAAACTGGTGCAAAATACTTTAAAAATGTTATAATAAACACATAGACTAAACCGTATGGATAAATAAATGTTTCATGTGCAAATTTTGTATTATAAGGCGAATTGAACTAGCACTTTTCACTGCTAGCACTTTTCACTGTGCTAACATAATTTCTAGAAAATCGCCAGTTTTTTACATAGAAAGTTGTCAGATTATTTATTTGAGAACTGGCGCCATTTAAAACAGTAATGAACAGAATTTATAGTTTATTCTAAAAATTTGTATCGTACCATTTTTAATTTAAAAGAAAATAAGAGAAATTAAAAATTAATTTAGAATGAGTAGTAATGCTTTTGTGTGCTACAGCTAGTATTGTGAACTAATAAAGTTTTATATTTCAGATTAACAATGAAGATGCATTGTCCTATGAATTTTAAATATTTTCCATTCGACCGACAAATATGTTCCTTCGAGCTGGAAAGTTGTAAGTAAAAAATACATTAAGTTCGTATAATATTACACATATACACATATAATTAAAAAAATATTTTCACTGACTCCTTAATCGTTGTATTTTGTTTTAAATATTCGTACAAAAATGTTATATCTGCCTCATGTTAAAAGTCCTTTAAATTTTGAACCAGATAATAATTTAAACTGCATATATTTTCTTATGCTAAAGGTATTTGTGGTGTATGGAAATGATAAACATTTTACACTTTGGTGGTGGCAAAAAATTTATTGTACCATTTTTGTACTGAAAAAAATTGTTTGAAGCATTTATGTCTCAAGACTTGCTATATATAGAGCTTAGATGATGATTAATATGGATGTAGCATCAAATTTTGGAAAAGGAAGAGGGATTCACTAAGAATTTCTCCCCCATTCCCCCCTCCGATTCTGTTTTCATTTCCGATTAAAATTTTTTCCTTTTTCTTGAAACATCTATTTTTTAAGATTGGTTATAGATAGAGCTTAGATGATAACTAATATAGATTTAGCCTCAAATTCTAGATGAGGTCGGGTGATTTACTAAGGATTTCCACTCCTGGTTCCTTTCCAACTTTGGGTTCGAACACATGAGACTTCGCACACATGAACTGCTTACGGCTATTTTAATTGACAAGAATAGTAACACAAAAAGTATGCTGATTTTTAGGTAGCTTGAACGATAATACTCAAAATTTTGTTCTTGTTTTCCCACAAAAGCAAGATTTATTAGTTTGTGAAGAAAGCGGCGTGTATTGGACACATCAGATTTTCTTGTAGATGGATTTTCTTTTCAGTGCGAACATAATTAAGAACAAGAAAGATCAATCATGCATAAAGCATTGATTATGAAACACTTTCCAACTGAAAAGCAAAATGCGATACATTCAGCGGTGATATGTTTTTTATTATCACAGAACTACTATAATTTATTTTACTTCGATAATTTATTTTACTTTAAAAAAATGAACTTTATTCAAATGACGTCATCGAAATATAAATCGTCTGGTTCTCTATGTAAAAACAATGAATATTTTATTCATATACTTTTATTCCAGACTCCCGAGTTAAATAATTTTGAGTGAAAAAAATTCAGCAATTCTTATACATCTTCTTTACAATCACTTGTTTACATTCTGCATACATTACAATTAGGCTTCGTTGTAGAAATAATCAAAGTTTGATGATCATTTAAACTAAAAAATATTGTAACTGTGTTGGCGCAGAATATAGATGCACAGATAAAACGCAAAAATAAAGCGGTTTTAGGAGGGATGCAACACTAAATATAAATTTAAAAGAACATTGCAAATCACGATTTTAACTCTAGGGAAAAAAAAAATGATGCCATATTTTATTTTGAAGTGGGTCACGTGATCTCTTCATATTATATGGGTGTAATTATTATTTTAATTTTTATTTAAAAAACTACCGAACATATTTTGCTGAAATTTTTTTTATATATTTTATGGGATAATTTGAATATTTTCAAAAACTTTTGAAGCAATTTGTGAATTTTAAATTAGCTTGAAATATGTTTGAAAAATTAGGTCCCATAGGGTTCAATGCATTTCATTTTTTCAACCCGGGGTCAATGCAAAATTAATTGGGTGATATTCATTTACATTCCTATATGTCCTACAGACCGTCTCAATAATATACTAAAATTTTAGTTTGATAAAGTCATTTTTACAGCAGTTATCGTGCGAACGGACAGACATATAGACAGAATGAACAAAGTCATAAACACGTTTCAACTATGTTGTAATGTGTTAAAAACAAACCCATCTACTAAATAATCTGCTGAGTCTGAGACACGTGGCGTTTTAATAAACTGATAAATCTTGACATTCCGATTTTCATAATATGAGTACATACAGATGAAATATGTACATCTATTTTAATTGACAATAATTATAATACAAGTAGTCTGTTGATTTTTAGGTAGATAGAATGATAAGAAAACTTTGATTTTGGTCCTTGTTTTCCCACAAAATCTAGTTTGTAAAGAAAACCACATGTATTGGGGTGATCAAAATTTTTAGTAGATAGGTTTTCAGTGCGAGCAGTTTTCTATTTGTGTATTACTTGTGTGCAATGTCATATACTTGTATTTATACTAAAAAATACTGATGTAAATGTTTCGAGTATTCCCGAAATAATCTGTCTAAAATTACTACACGCTAGAATCGACATTTTTATTTGGGAACAAAACATCAAGCAGGATCTAGGCTCATTCCATGCGCTTGTAACAGCGGATGCAATTGAGTATGCCCATGAGGTCTAAAATGTAGCAAATGAGCTGAATACGGGGTTTCCACTTAAAGATTTAAAGGACTTCCTCATTATGTGTGTACAAAGAGGAGAGCAGCATCAAAGCGAAATGTCATAGAATATCAAACAGTATTTTAACCATTATTATAGGCATGATATAAACGGTTTATTAAGCACAAACGTCACTTATTATATCTTTATTATATTGTGCTACACATTTTCAGTCTTCTATATTCTTATTTTCCCTGCAATACATAGTAATATATAGGGAAAGTATTGGAATCATGCCGAAAATCGTAACTCGAGTTTTCGACGGATTTACACGTTTCGAGACCTCTAGAATACGAAAAAACTATTTTTAGCGTGACGTCTGTGTGTGTGTCTGTCTGTGTGTCTGTGTGTGTGTGTATGTGTGTGTCTGTGTGTCTGTCTGTCTTTTCAATGTATGTAACCACTCTAACTCAAGAACTAATGGACCGAATTTCATAAAATTTGGTAGGTAAGTCACTTAGATGTGATCCTGGTGCTGATTAGTTTTTGGTACGATTCGTAAAAACAGAACCCGCCTTTTTTTGCGAAATGGCCAGTAAAAATTTCATTTATTTGGTAGATAAGTTACTTTTTGGATACTCTGGTGCTGATTAGAATTTAGTACGATTTGGAAAAGAAGAACCCGCCTTTTTTTACGAAATGGCTTGCAAAAATTAATGTATCCACCCTAGCTAAAATACTAATTGACCAAATTTCAGAATATTTGGTAGATAAGTTACTTGTGGGATACTCTGGTGCTGATTCGATTTCAGTGCGATTTGGAAAATAACAACCTGCCTTTTTTTACGAAATGGCCTGCAAAAATCGCCAAAATCTAAAAAAAAAAAAAAAAAGATTGCGTATGCTGAAATATATAAATTAAATTCTTGTTTTATACGCAATTTTTGATGAGGAAAAGAATATAACACACTCCATTATAGTTTAGAATTAACCGTTCTCAAGATATTTGAGATTTCTTGCATTTTTGTTACGCCGCTATCGGAAAAATGTTCAATTACCAAATAAAAACAAAAATTGAATTAAAAATGCAAATTTAGTGTTATTTGGTGCAATTAAACTCAATCTAATGAAATATTAAAGAAATAAAGAAAATATGAATTTAAATCTGCAGGGAAAGTCATGTGCTGCCCACATCAGATTTTTACTGTTGCTTTACTGTTGTACAAATGCTTTTTGTAGTTAGTTAATGAAGTTGCATTATCTTCCATAACCAATTGGTTCTTTCATTGCCCGCTATATTTTTCTAATTTTATAGCCTTTTATTCAATGACTTTTTTACAGTAGTTTGATTGTGTGATTTTTAAAATTTAATTAATGAAATGGCTTATGCAAATTTCCGAAACAGGCTGTTTTTCTTTATTTTTTCATTATTCTTATTTTTCGTGTTCTTTATTAACTGGTATTTTTTACATTACTTTGGGCGTATGGGTGTTTTTAGCTGAATAATGAAGTAGCTCATGTAGCTCAATTGTTTCTTTCAATTTTAACACTTTACAACAAAGTTGAAAAGTGTTTATGTCTTTGTTCATTCTGTCTGTCTGTCCATTAGCACGATAACTCCCGTAAAAATGACTTAATCAAAATGAAATTTTAGTATGTTGTTTAGACGGTCTGTAGGACGGGAATATAAATGAATAATATCACCCAATTAGTTTTGGATTGAACCCGGGTTGAAAAAATGAAATACATTGAGCCCTATGGGACCTAATGCTTCAAACATTTTTTAAGCGGATTTAAAATTCACAAATTGCTTCGAAAATGTTAGGTAATAGTCAAATTGTTCCATAAAATATATAAAAAAAAATCAGCGAAATATATTCAGTAGTTTTTTAAATAAAAATTAAAATAATAATAACACCTCGTATATGAAGCGATCACGTGACCATGATATGAAAAGATCACGTGACCCACTTCAAAATGATATATGGCATCCATCTTGTCTCAAAATCGTGATTTTTAAAGTTCTTTTTAATTCATATTGAGTGTTGTCTCCGTCCTAAAACCACTTTATTTTTGCATAAATTCTGTGCATCTACATACTGAAACAACGCAATTACAATATATTTGAGTTTAAATGCTCATCTAAATTTGATTATTTCTACAACTAAGCCTATTTTTCACCTATGTAAAATGTAAACAGCAAAATATATAGAATGAGTTGTATTAGAATTCCTGTATTTTTTTACACAAAATAATTTAGTCCATGGAGTCTGCATGGCTGATATGAATGAAATATTAATTGATTTCATAAAGAGAAGGACGATTTCTTTCGATGAAGTTTCAAGCATAGAGTTTAATTTCTTGTAGCTCCATGGTCTTAAACAAAATGTTTAAATAAAATAAATTATTATAGTATTGTGATGAATGAAATGAATGGGAGAAAGTTATGAATGAAATCCTGTTTTTATAGAGATCCAGGCGTGTTATTTTTTCAATGACGTCATTTGAATTAATTTCAGTTGTTTTCGATGAAGTTTTCAAATATAATAAATTATCGTAGCATTATGATAATTCTAAAACTATTACCGATGAATGTATAACATTTTAGAGATGTTTAAACCAGGCCATTTATATTTCAATGCCGTCATTTGAATGAAGTTCATTTTTTTCGATGAAGGTTAAGTTTTCAAATATAATAAATTAATGCAGTATTGTGATAAGTTTCAAAATATTACCGAGGAATGCATTGCATTTTAGACTTGTTTAAATAAAATTGCATTAAAGTTGGAAAGTGTTTCATAATCAATGCTTTAAGCATGATTGATCTTTCTTGTTTGTTATACATGTACTACATTACTTCGCCGTTTCGTCTTTAAAAGTATTTTTACAGTATTATTTTTCGCATTTACTTGAAAGCCCAAAAATATTCTTAGTCATTCACTGAGAAAGTGTTTTTGAATCCAGCTGTTTGTTATATTCCTCCTAGGTTTTCCTTTTCGTGTCTTCTATACCCAGTTTGACAAAAGCTTTCGTCTTGTGCCACGTGATACAACTCTTATTTGATAGCCAGCCGCCTTCCAATTTTCATTGGTATTGCTTCGAAACCGGTTGATAAGAGAGCGAGAGAGTTACCTGCTATTGAGAATTGTTGCTTTTATGTATAAATTGATCACAGAACTGTAATTAATAATCGTTATATACGTAGTTTGTCATGTGCATGACTTTTCATTAACTTTTCATAGCCTTTCGAAAATAGTTTTTACACAAGAATAATTTGCATTAATTACACATAATTTAATATAATTTAATTGAATCAATTAATTGCACAGAATTTTATTGCATAGATCAATTGTTCAGATTGAACATATCTACATTTTACTCGGCTAGGTTATATTTCAAACCAAGCTAAAAAGCTAAAAAGATTTATGCTGCATTATACAAGGAAAAATTATAGTAAACATTTTCTACTACTTTCTGATAACTTTTATAACTTAATATTTCCCGTATCGTTTTGTGCACGTTCGAGTTTTATTTATTATAAATTTTTACGTTCGCCAAAGAAGAAACACAACTCCAATAATCTTGAATTCTTTTATCATTACTCTTCCATGTTACAAGAGTCAAAAGTCGCATAAAAGTTGTGTCATCAAATTTTAATATTTTAATTTTTTTGTCTTTCTTGCCCTCTTCACAGAGTGAGATAAACTTTTATGATGTGCTGCATTGGACTAGTTAGAGACAGCGAGTCATAAAATTTAGTAAAGATGGAACGTTTTATTTTGAAAGATTTCTTTTTAATGCAGTTTATAGATGTTTCGCTGTTAATTAGTCTTATAATGTTACTGTTTGTATATACTGTTTTTATAACCAATTTGTTATTGGACATAAAATAAAATTTGAATCATAAGACTATAAAGATGCAAGTGTCCTTGGCAATTGCTGGAAATATAATGAGGCAAGTTTCAATTGATTTCTTTTATCTGAGCCTTAACAATGCAAACTATTTAATGACCAGATTCCAAATGAATTTGATAATGAAATTAATGTATAACATTTCGTAACAATTAAATAATGGACCATGATTTAGTTTAGCTATGAGTTCAACAGAAACAAATATTTACTACTTTATGGATGGCAACTTTTTGCAGCTCTATGAGTATACCAGAAATAAACATTTGCAGTTTTATGGATGGCAACTTTTTGCAGCTTTATGAGTTCACCAGAAACAAGTATTTGCAGATTTATGGATGGAAGCCTTTTGCAGATCTATGAGTTTACCAGAAATAAACATTTGCAGTTCTATGGATGGCAGCTTTTTGCAGCTTTATGAGGTCACCAGAAACAAATATTTGTAGATTTATGGATGGCAGTTTTTTACAGTATTATGAGTTCACCAGAAACAAATATTTGCATCTTTATGCTCTATGACTATATGAAAACACATTTTTGCAGCTTTGTGGGAAGATTTGCAGCTTTACTAGAAACAAATATTTGCACATGTAGCTTTAAGTGAAACTATCAGAAGAAGATAATAAAGATAGTTGCAATGCACATACATAAATATACTTTTCTACATAGAGAATGATCGAGAAATCATGCTCATCACATTTTAAAAGCAGATAATGTTCCAAGAAATTAAAATAGTAAACATTTTTCCGTTAAGTAGTACAAATATACCATCTCAAAAATAAAAATATAATCAGAATATAATCTGCAGAAATATACATTATCAGAACTATAATTTGCTGTTTTTAATACATCAGGCTATCATTAAAGATCTCATTTTTATCTATCAAAGAACATGGCGTTTTACTAGAGAAAAATAACTTTTTTGTTTAGAGCAACATTTCTTTAGCCATTCTTATGAGAATGTCATCGATAAGTTTCAGAAGAAATATACACGCTTTAAACCCCCAACAATTCAATAAATACGAAGTTAGTAAATTTTTTTCTAAAAACTGCATCTGTTACAGACAAAGCGAGAATAGGCAGATCTTACTTTTTAATCGCGAATAAACTGTCTGAAATAAAGACCATTGTTAAAACTCTTCAATAAACTCTTCCGAAACTCTTTAATATCTCCTCTTCTCATAGGAATGTCTAAAGAAATATCGTTTTAAAGTAAAAATTCTTTCACACTGGCAAAATGCCATATTTTTGATTGATAAAAAAGAAGTCTGTAATTATCATGTGACGCATAAAAACAGCAGATGGTTTTCTGATACATTTTTGAAGGTATATTAGTTGCACATAAATGAAAAACATTCTACTATTTCAATTTCTTTGTACATATAATATGATTTTGAATTTTGATGTGCACACATTTTTGATCATCCTGTATACGGATTGATGTCTGGGAGTTTACAATGTACATAGATATCAAGAATGGAAAAGAGAATTGGATGAATCTTTGAACTGAATCTTAAAATAACAGCGAATTTTTGACACTGCATTTAGATTATACAGCAAAACGTACAGTACTGAAATTCTACATATAGACAAAACCCGTATATGTGCAAGACGGGCTTAGAATGTTGATTTAAGAATTAGTTAATTAAACATTAATTAAACATTTTAGCATTGCCAGTATGGCAAAGACTTAATTGGGCTAAGACTTAATTGGTTGAGCTGAGTTCCAACTTTTCTGCGATTGGTTACTGACACAACCGTCACAAAGATGGTGGAGGACAATTATATGCCATATAGTTGATTCTTATAAACAGAGAGTCTCGTAACTATAATTGCCATAAACAATAATGAATATAATATAATTATTAAGGCAATACAATAATTATATATCTTATTGTTGACTTTTATAAACTATTAAGCAAAGCAAGTATGAAAACTAATTTTTCAGAAGCACGAATTAAATATTTACCTGATTATTAATACAGCTCAGATTTGGTACCTTATTATTATAAAATGCCATTAAAGCGAAAATAATCTTATTGCTCTAGCAGTGAAATTTGAAAGCACTCTAGAGCTACTGGTAGGTCGTCAGAAATATGTGCAGCACACATAGCTCTTGGAGTTTATATAAATGAAGTTCATTATTACAAAGATGGAAGTTCATTATTGGAAAGATGTGTCGAATGTCAATATTGTAAAGCAGTACAGTTTAAAACAGTTTCAGAAAGATCAGAATATTCATGTTGTTACCCAAGGTAGTATGTAAATTAATATAGGAACAGAAGAAGGTTTGGCGATCGTAGGAAACAAAGATGGAGCCACTAGTTGATTGAAAATTCAAAATATATAATTTATAGTGCTGCATTTCTTCAAGCTTTAAGCAGTAAAGCTCTTCGGGTAGCTCGGGCTGTCTGGGTCAAAAGAAAAGAAAACTATAAAGCTAATATCCACCTCCCTCTCAAAACAATTTATGTACAACTCTAATTTTTCATTTAAAGATGAAAATGTAATAAAACTGGCATAAAGATAAAATTAAATTACGCACTGACCTGATCACGAAGAGTGAAATGTTTTCACTATTACTATTGGATAATAATATTGTAATATAATTTAATTTTGGCAGAATAAAGCGATTATGAAAAATAACAAGTTTGTTGCTTACTTTAATAAGCACTACGATAGCTTCAAGTACTCTATACCCGTAATATGGAAAAAAATGCAAGAACTAAAAGCAGAAAATCAGGAGACATGTACTTAACGCTGTCTCTGACGATGCATCATCGTGAGGTTAAATGTCACTGACGGGAACGACGTAATACCACGTGTACTGTTACATTTCTTGAAGATAAGTGACTACTTCTGTGTTCCGGTGACGTATTAAAATGATGTATAGTGAGATGCTCCATCCAATTTTCTCATTAATATTCCATAACATTAGTTCCCATTAATATAACAATGTAATGATGGACGTTGATAGATATCAACGTACTTATTGCATTGTATTGTTTTAGTTTCGCCAGATTTTAATGTTTTGTCTTGGTATGCAGCTGAAACGTTATGTACCCTGCAGCTACCCTACACTAGTCTTTTTCAAACTTTTTGACCGCGGAAAAATTCAATTTAATGGTGGAATCCCAAAATGAGGGAAAAGCTTATTGTGGTGTTTTTTAATTTTATAAGTACCCTGAAAAATTTCGACATTTCTGTTGCAAAATGTATTAATTAGCGTTATGTTAACATCAAAATTAAAGCTAGCAAGGATAAATTTATGTATCAAGAATTTTTAATTTTTAAGAAAATGTTCATAAAACTATTATGTCGCGTAAATCTTGGAACATTGTCGAGGAAGAGCAGGGTCTTTGACACACAGTTTGAAAAACGCTGCTTTACATTCACTTTCTTTCATTAGCGTTACGTTACTGAATTTTAGTGAAGTATGTTTAACAATGCAGCGCAAAGAACGTTTAAGGAAAAATTTACATAAAATTTGATTTTCTTTTACAATAAAAATAACAATAAATGAGATCGAGAATACGTGATTTACTGATAAGAGTTCAGGTAAGCTGACTCCTTCACTGTAATAAAATTCCTTGATATACACGGTTCCTTCATAAGTCCTTACGAATCCCTTTAACTTCCGATTGAACAGTTCTACAGATGCAGAAGCAAGGGGCTACTAATAGTAAAGCTATGCGCTGTCGATTGAGAAAGTTTGCAGCGCCTCTAGCGACGAATTGAAGAAGTTAGAATTCCTATCTCGAAAACGATGAAAGGGCGAAATTGCAATTACAAAATTATAGAATTTTCTCTATTTAGTATGGGAAGACGTGTGATTTGCAACTAAGAGAGAGCTCATAATAGAGAGAGAGAGAAAACGGGAGAGAAGTAGAGATATAGGGGTAGAGCGATAGGGGTAGAGAGATAGGGGTAGAGAGAGAGGGGTAGAGAGGAGAGAGATAGAGAGAGGGGGGGTAGGGAGGATAGAGATAGAGAGGGGGTAGGGAGGAGATAGATAGAGAGAGAGGGGTAGAGAGGAGAGAGATAGAGAGAGGGGGTAGAGAGAGGGGGGTAGAGAGAGATAGAGAGAGATGTGGAGCAGGAGAAGTAGAGAGAGACAGAGGGGGGGGGGGGTAAAAAGAGACAGTGGTAGAGAGAGAGTGGTAGAGAGAGAGAGTGGTAGAAAGAGAGTGGTAGAGAGAGAGTGATAGAGAGAGTGGTAGAGAGAGTGGTAGAGAGAAGTAGAGAGAGAGAAGTAGAGAGAGTGGTAGAGAGAGAGTGGTAGAGAGAGAGTGGTAGAGAGAGAGTGGTAGAGAGAGTGGTAGAGAGAAGTAGAGAGAGAGAAGTAGAGAGAGAGGTAGAGAGAGAAGTAGAGAGGTAGAGAGAGAAGTAGAGAGAGAAGTAGAGAGGTAGAGAGAGAAGTAGAGAGAGAAGTAGAGAGGTAGAGAGAGAAGTAGAGAGGTAGAGAGAGAGAGGTGATATATAACTTTAGATATGAAAAGGAACACCGCGTTAGGAGAGATATGAACAGTTGTAGCTGCGTTTTTTCCCCGAACTAGGTAAAGCGGAGGGGCAAGCTTGGGAATTGAATGTCATGGAAACGTGCAATCCACTCTCCCTGACAAATGAAAATAACAGGGCATCGCTTTACTATGTCTATATTTACGTAGAGCTAAGTCTGGGCGTCCGGTTCGTGAATCGACATGGTTTTCGTAAGAAATTCGGACGGCTTGCGATGCCGCAGCTACATATCATATTTCTCATATCATCTCTTTACGCTTGCAGTGTATGAATCCACCTACAGAGTGCCATGATTTGTTGCAAAATAAATGATGATTGAGTATATAACCATATTTAATTTATTGCACCACCTAGATGTTGCTCTACGTAAATATGTCCAGCATAGTAAAGCTATGTTCCTGATACTATTTACAGGTGTACTTTATAAGAGATATCTATTAAGTTTTACACAATGGGGATAAATTGTAACTCATACTTGCAGTACTTTTTTCACTGAATTAGAAGAGTTTTGGGTAATTGACTATTCGTGTAAATCGAAGACCGATTGTCATTAGATCCATAAACGAGCTGATGGACATTGTTTTGTAACTTGTATAGCAGTGACGCCGACTTCGTGGGTTAGAGACACATTTTGAACTCCCAATAATTCTGTTGTGGGTTCCTCGAACCTCTAATGTTTTTTGTGCATATTCAGAAGGAAAAATGTATACATATGTACATAAATTTTGCTTTTTGTTATTAATTCTTCAAGTTTTTCATTATTCATTCCGTGTTTACTATATATAAAACTGCGTGTATAGAAATTCCCCCCTTAGACTGTTTATTATATTCTGAATACAAGATTTTAACCCAGAAATGATTTAAAGAGAAATTTGTTGACATTTCTAATATTGGTAAAAATACCTAAAAATAAATTTTACATTTTTTGTTATTTTTACAAACATAATTGAGTTTAAAATTCACACAGTATCTGCTTATTGCATTATAATAATGTTGCGCCTACAAAAGCAAAATAAATGAAATAAATCATTATCTAGAGAAAAAAAAAATTCTGTACTTAATTATAATTTGCATAATTTTAGCATTTAAGACGTCTTATTATGCAAGATAACCTGACTGAATGAAATGTAAATTAAACTTAAAGCCTTTGAAAATTGAAAATTGAATGAGTCTTTTAATTTAAAATTTCTGGAACCCTTGTTGGGAAATAATTTTCCTTCAACTAACTGTGACTTAACCTTAAGGAGAAACTGTAACTGTGGACCGTAACTGGAGAAAGGGTGAGTATAAATGAGTGTGCAATGGATGGTTACGGCGACTGAGATTGATTGAGACACAGACAGAGAGTAAAGCTTTATGGTAGGGGATATATGCTGTGTATTGTCGCAAGATGTGAATTATAATTTATTATGTAACCTAAGATAGGTATTTAAGTTTGTTAATAAATCGTTATGTTATTGAAGATGTCTATGCATATCACTCAAGAAACGCTACAAAGGGTTATGGGCCCAGACTCTACACTCAATTAAAAGTGCGTAGTAAGCGCTACTGTGTAAAAATGGCGGAGCAAGCAATTCCTCGATTTGACGGAAAAAACTTCAATAGTTGGAAGTATCGTATTGGAAGTATACTTGAGGGAAAAGGATTAGGCTTGTATCTAACTGATAATCCGCCAGAAAAGGAATCAGAACTAACTGAGTGGAAGAAACACGATTCTCAAGCAAGAGGAATTATTACATGCGCTTTAAGTGATATGCAAGTTTGCTTGATTCTTACTTGTAATACTGCCAAGGAAATTTGGACTTCCCTAAGCAACAGGTATGAAGGTGATCTGAAAAGAAGAAGAATAGAAGCGAGAACCAATGTGTCACGATTACAGATGGAAATGAACGAAAACTGGAACGACTATCTGTTGAGAGCCGAGAAATTGCTGGAAAGTGCACGTATATTGGGTGCAAATATAGATGATGAATAATTTATAAGCACTTTGATAAAAGGACTCCCGCCAAAGTATAATTTAATCGCAATGCAATTTGACAACTTTCAGGAAGCTACCATTTCTGATGTTCGTCGAATTTTCAAGTTGCACGAGGAAAGATCTAACGAAGCTGAAAAAGCAATCTAGTCTGTTTTTAAGGTACAGAATAGCAGAAGATATAGAAGTCCGAAATCATACGATGGTACAAAGCGATTTGAACAAATTTATAGCAGAAAATGTTTATGCTATATTTGTAATAAAACTGGTCATAAAGCCGTTAATTGTTGGCATAATCCAGCTAATCAACGAAAATCAAGTTTTTTGAAGGATAGCTTTAAACAAGCAAACCGGCGAGGATATTCAGAATCAAGAATTATGTGCGACAGAAATGGATCAAAAAGAACTTTAAAAGCTACAGAAGGTGTATTGCAAGCCAGATGGATCTTAGACAGTGGAGCGACTAGTCATAAGACTGAAAATCTTGACTACTTAAATGAAGTACAAGAAGATAAAAGAAATATTTTGTTAGCTGACGATGATAGCAGGATATCTTCTCAAGCAAAAGGATCCGTCACATTGCGAGAAGTAAGTGGAAAATTTAATTCAGATATAGTGCTAAAGGATGCACTTTATGTACCTAAACTAAAAAGTAATCTGATATCTGTTCGAAAATTGACAGATGATAATATGAATGTTTTATTTGATGAATCTGGAGGGCATATTTTAGATAGGAAAGGCAATACAATATTAAGCACAAAACGATCGGAATTTTACGTTGCTGATTTGAAAGCGATCAAGGATAAGAATTTTATTTACAAAGCGGGTAAAAGCACTTCTTGGGAAATGTGGCATAAGAGATTAGGCCATATTAATGAAAAATATATGAAACTTATGTTAAAAAATTCAATGGTATATAACTTTGAGTCTAAACAAGAGTCAAATTCGAGTGATTGTATTACTTGCATTCAAGCGAAATACGCTAGAAAACCATTTAAGGAAGTAATCTGTGAGCAATCAAAAAGGCCGTTGGAACTTCTTCATATGGACTTAATCGGTCCAATACAAGAAGCTTCTTTAGGAGGAGCTAAATATGTTTTAACAGTAGTGGATGATTTTTCAAGGAAAATATTTGCAAAATTTATAAAGTTAAAAGCGGATGTTTTCGAAACATTCAAGTATTTGATATTTAAACTTGAAAACAGTACTAGAAAAAATGTTCAGAGGATCAGGAGTGATAATGGAACGGAATTTTTAAATGCAGAAATGGACCGTCTTTGTAAAAGTAAAGGAATTGATCATCAGAAAACAACATACTTCTCACCAAGTCAAAATGGTCGAAGTGAAAGAGCAAATAGAACTTTAATTGAAGGTACGCGAGCTTTATTAATAGAAGCTAATTTACCTATCAAATATTGGGCAGTGGCCATGAATACATTTACTTATATAAAAAACAGAACTCCTTCAAAATCAAGAAATAAGAACACACCAGAGGAACTTTTTACTGGAAGGAAACCAAGTGTTTTATACTTTCGAGTATTTGGATGTCAGGCTCATTATTGGAAACCAAAACATAAAAGAAGCAAGTTTGATAAAATTACAGATGTTGGAATATTCGTGGGATATTCTGAATCAAGAAAAGCATATAGAATCTGGAATCCTAAAAATCAAGACATAGTAGAATCTCGAGATGTTAGATTCCTTGAAGAAACTATGGAAAATGAACTGTTAGAACAAAATTGAGTATATTCAGATTCCCCGACAAAAATCATAGATTTTGGTAAAAATCTGTTTGAAGAAAACAGTTTTGATGCAGATGAAGAATCGAGTAGTGTTGAAACCGATCAACCGAGAAATGATCAAGACCCTGATGATGGTTGTACAACTCGCAGTTTAAGACCTCGAACTAAAATTATAAATTACAACGAATCATTTGAAAGTGATAATGAAACTGTAGATCCAGATTATTATCCAGATCAAACCATACTAAAGGCGAGAGATCGACGAAATATACCGTCAAGTTATGAGGAAGCTGTATGTTCTGATTAAAAGCAAAATTGGATAGAAGCAATGGATAAAGAAATGGAATCGTTAAAATTTCATAATGTTTGGACTTATGAAAAGATTCCAGAAGGAATCAAACCAATAAACTGTGAATGGGTATACAGCATTAAAAACACACCAGAAGCATCTAACATGATATACAAAGCGCGATTAGTAGCAATCGGCTGTTCTCAGAGGTTTGGAGTAGATTATACTGAAACTTTTTCACCAGTTATTAAAACTGATAGCTTAAGAACACTTTTAGCATTTGCATTAATGAAAAATTGGAAAATTAATTTTTATGATGTTGAAACTGCTTATTTTCATGGAAAGTTAACTGAGACTATTTACATGGAAGAACCCAAAGGATATGAACGTAGAAAGAATAAAAATATGGCGTGTAAATTAAACCAAGCTATTTACGGGTTAAAACAGTCTGGTAAAGTGTGGTATGAAACTTTATCTGATTACTTACTAAAATGCGGATTCAAAGCATTTAAATCTGACAAGTGTGTTTTCAACTACGAGAAGGGAAATTCTCGATTAATAATTGGAATTTACGTAGATGATCTGATAATTATAAATTCTGATGGTGAAATTTTAGATTGTGTAATTAGAAAATTGAAAGAAAATTTTAAACTAAAGGAAAACATTAATATGAAAAATTTCCTAGGATTAGAAATTTCAGTAGAAGAAAATCAAATGATCATCCAACAAGAAGCTTATGCAGATGAAATATTAAAGAGATTTAAAATGCAAGATTGTAACAGCATTGCAACACCAATGGACATAAATGTGGACTTTGACAATTACGAAACTTCAGAAAAATGTGATCCCCACAAATATCAAGAAATTATTGGTTCACTATTGTACCTCGGAATGAAATCGAGACCGGACATCGCGTATGCTTTAGCAACCTTGTCAAAGTACAATAAGGATCCAAGAGTTATACACATGACTGCTGTTAAGAGAATTCTTAGATATGTGAAAGGAACTAAAGACCAAGGATTGGTATACGTTAAAGGTGATTTTAATCTTTCAGGATATGCAGACGCTAATTGGAGATGTAAGAAACCAAATCAGAAGTCAACAACAGGTTTTCTTTACAAACTTGGCCCAAATCTAGTTAGTTGGACTTCTAAATCGCAGGACACTGTATCTCTATCTACTTGTGATGCCGAAGTATCTGCATTGGTAAGCTGTATGAAAAAAGGGATTTCTTTACAATTGTTTTTTGACGAACATTTACTTAAGACTTTAGTGAGTGTAAAACTTTATTGTGATAACAAATCATCGATTTTTATTTGTGAAAGCGGAGTAACTTCAAGCAGATCAGACCACATTATTCGTAAAGTAAGTTTTGTAAATGAGAGCTTAAAATCTCAAAATTTTGAACTTATTTATGTATTGAGTAATGACAGTCAAGCAGATATATTAACTAAAGCTGTAAGCAAAGATAAACTGTTAAGATTTAAACAAGCATTGAATGTTATGTAATGTAATGGTTCTACTTTATCTATATTTGTAAAGTTAACAGAAGTAAAATTACGGGGGGCCTTGTTGAGAAATAATTTTCCTTCAACTAACTGTGACTTAACCTTAAGGTGAAACTGTAACTGTGGACCGTAACTGGAGAAAGGGTGAGTATAAATGAGTGTGCAATGGATGGTTACGGCGACTGAGATTGATTGAGACACAGACAGAGAGTAAAGCTTTATGGTAGGGGATATATGCTGTGTATTGTCGCAAGATGTGAATTATAATTTATTATGCAACCTAAGATAGGTATTTAAGTTTGTTAATAAATCGTTATGTTATTGAAGATGTCTATGCATATCACTCAAGAAACGCTACAACCCTCAATAATTTTTAAAGTCGGCGTCTATGCTGTATAGTAATTTACACTTTCCAACATAGTTGAAAAGTGTTTATGACTTTGTTCGTTCTGTCTGTCAGTCCGTGCACACGAGAACTGCCGTAAAACTGATTTTATCAAAATGAAATTTTAGTATGTTGTTGAGACGGTCTGTGGGACATACCTAATTATTGAAACAGTTTTTAAGCGGAGTTCAGATTCACAAATTGCTTCGAAAATTTTAGAAAATATTCAAATTATTCTATAAAATCTATAAAAAAAATTCAGCAAAATATGTTCGGTAGTTTTTTAAATAGAAATTAAAATAGTAATTGCACCCATATTATATGAAGAGATCACGTGACCCACTTCAAAATAATATATGGCATCCATCTTTTCTGTGCATCTATATTCTGTATCAATGCAATTACAATATTTTTGAGCTTAAATGATCATAAAACTTTGATTATTTCTACAGCGAAGCCTAATTTTAATGGATGCAGAATGTAAACAAGTGATTGTAAGATGAGTTGTATAAGAATTGCTGAATTTTTTTCACGCAAAATAATTTAGCTCTGGAGTCTGGAATAAAAGTGATGTGAATGAAATATCCTTTTCTTTTACATAGAGAGCCAGATGACTTATATTTCGATGGCGTCATTTGAATAAAGTGCATTTTTTTAGACGAAGTTTTAAGTTTTTAAATATAATAAATTATTGTAGTACTGTGATAATTTAAAATATATCCGTGCTGAATGTATCGCATTTTAGAGATGTTTACATAAAATTGCATTTAAGTTGAAAAGTATTTCATAATTCTTTATGCATATTATTCAATTCAATTCTTTATGCAATATTCCTGTTTTAAATTCCTATTGTTCAAGTACGGAACGAACTATTTAATAATGATTGTATTCTTTATAGACGGATTTGAAACAAAAGATATAACCTTACGATGGATCGACGGAAATCCACTTCAAGTGAATTCAAAACTTCACATATCGAATTTCATTTTGGAAGATTTTGATGCTGGATATTGTGACAAAGCAACGCGATGTAAGTAAAGAGAAATAATTTTTAAAATAATTTGACCCATAACTGTTTCAGTCCGTAAGGAGCTAAATGTGTAAACAATTTAGTATATTTTATTTGTTTTTCCATTATTTGCAACGTTAAGCAAGACTGTCAAAATTTACAGCTAATAGCAAACCTGAAAACAATATCTTAGAATACGTCGTGATATTTCTGTTCAAACGTGTTAATTTTAGTGATGTTTGCGTTAAAGCTGTCATCTGCCCAAGTTCTCATCTTTCTCAACAAAAAGGCAATATTTAGGAATCTTTTCTGGTCATATTGTGAAACATTTATGATATTTTAATTAGGCTAGTAATTATGTCGCTGTACGAATTTCAGTGTTTAATTTCGCGCATTTAATCTGAAATTCTTCTGAAATCTTTCGAATATCAAATATATTCGCGAATTTCAGATTTTTTCTACTATTAACAAATTTATTATAATTTTTAGATTTTTCTTTCGTGGAGCAAATTTCCGCAATTTTTTCGTGAATTTTAAGGTTTTTTCTGAAATTTCGATAATGTCAAATATAACAAGTTCCTGGATCTTTTAGGACGATGAAGATTTGTTTATTTCCTGTCATGTTCTTATGTTTGAAGATGAAGACCACTAAATTGGGAATTTTTCGTTCATTTAAAGCATACGTAAAAAATCGTGTCGGCGAAAATTTGATAGATTTCTGGAATACAAAAAACGGTCGTTTTCCTAGCTACACAAAGTCGTCACACGGGTCTGCCAGTAACTACAAAGAGCGTCGATGCCGGAGGACCCTTTTCTAAATTTAAAAATGTGCTACAAGACTTCAGAAACAACATTAAAAAGAAAATCTGTGTATATAAAGTATAATGTGTAAAACCGCCGTCCACATAAATTAAAATCTTCATACCATGTTACGGCGTTGATAACATTGCTAGAATTTGAATGGTTTACAAGTGAAGCATCAATTAAGAAATATAATATAATAATTATTGAGTTACGTTGTAGTTACTTGCATAACTTCTTCGTAACTGGTAGATTTTTTTCTGGAAATGCTAGTGTAAATCATCGGCCGCGATATTTTCGGAAATTTCACTATTACCCTGTGACCGTCCTGCAAATGTTGCCTCTTTTTCCTGTGATAAAAATACTACCTCAATTATAATTAACATTACTCTATTCTAAAACACTCATAAAAGAATGCTTTGCACTTTTGTGAATATGAACTGGAGTGGTGCTCAGCTAGACACTGGAGTGGTGCTCAGCTAGAACTGAAGTGGTGATCAGCTAGACACTCTCATACCTGAATCCATTTTAAAGTAGCTTGTGGTTTTTGCAAATTTTGTAAGAAAAAAACTTAAAATCTGTATTTCTGGTCCAAATGATCAAAATTATGGCATGCTACCCTCCCCCCCCTCCGATGGTGTTTAATGAAATCATGAACACAAAATCTGTATTGGAACTATTTTCGCTACAGTGATTGAAACTGTTAAATTTCGTGATAATTGAGCCATAAATAACCTCTTTTATGCATAATTATTTCAAATGCTGTCCTATGATGCCATGTTAAGAAAATATAGAATTCACTCGAATTAAATTTTTTTTATCTAGTTCTAGATTTTTCTTAACAAAGGCGGATCAAAAATTTCGTCAAAATCCATTAATATTTGTTTCAGCTATCATGCACGCAGGAAATCGACCACAGACGGGAAGACAGATGGACATCACTCTAAAAATGGTCGAAACTTGTTCAGGATGTCTTAAAACACATACTGGCATCAAAATCTCGAACTAAAAATTTTTTATGTAAACAATACTGTCTCTATATTATATTATAGTATGAGGTTGTAAAAATGAGTATATTCACAATCCGCCTTATTTTAGCAATCCATAACTTTAATGTAAAGTTATGCGACCATAAAACACTAAAGAAAAATTAGACCACTACAACGATCTTCTAAAACTGTAATTTCTCAAATAATAAAAAGTAAAATCTTCAATACTGAAAATGAGACCAGTGATTTCTTGTGTAGAGGAATACAAAGAGGAGATAAAGCCACTTTTGAGATTGAAGTACTGTTTAGAATTGGAGAATTTAATCGAAAGGAAGTCTTTAAATTCCAACACAATCTTAAGTCCGATAGCACTTCTTTCCTCTCTGTCAAGGAGTGACAACTATTTGGGAAATTTCTTTTCTTAAAAAAAGGTGAGAAATCTAAGCATAAGAGGTAATAGTTTGTTTATTTTGGAAGATCGTTTATAAGATATATGATATACCTGGATGGATGTTTAAGAGGATATAAAGTTTTTTCAGTATACTTTAACTATTAATTTATTTATATTAAGGGAAGAAAGTAGTTTTTGAGAGCGAAAATTACACGTATTTTGCTATAACTGCTATTCTGAATTAAGGAGAAAAGACAATTTTTATATTTGAACATAAACGTGTTGTTAATAGGGAAATACTACTGTTTTATTAATTGATATCTTGGTTGATTTTTAAACATGTGATTTCTAAGATATGTCATATCTTAAACAGAAATATTAAAGTTCACTGTCCACAAGAATGTTTTAGATCATATTTTTTATTGAAGTTAAGCTATTTAATTCTTCTATGCAGTAAACCTGAAACATTTGAATTTACAGAAACGTATCTTTGAAAATCATAAATGCTAATTTTCATATTCTTTGTTTTAAATCAGACAAAATTTCTTTTATTATAATTTTTTCTTTAAAAAAAAAAATTAGGTTTAGTGCATGCATTTTTATTAGTTTATATTAATTTCTAAGCAAAATGATAATAATGTTTTCTGTAATCATGCGAAATGAAAGGAAAATTTTAAACTGGGAAAAAATAATTTAAAGAAATGTCAAATTTTGGGGAATGGCATTATTTTTTTTTTCCAATGGCCAGACAATTGACTCTTTCATCATTCGCCCATACACCGACCAGAACCATGAATCTTTTAGCCGTCATATGACTTTGCCCCAGAGCACCAGTGGGGGTAGAAACACACAGCGCCCAAGGTCACAACATCCATGCCTGAAGGTATTACTCGAATCCACAACCCGGTGGCCGAACGATCGCTAGGAAACTCTTGCCTTGACCGTTCGACCACCGCGTCGGCGGGAATGGTATTATATACAAATGTACTTTTTATTGCTCTATGTTTAAGGTGCGTCCAATTTTGATGCAATTTGCTGCAAATTAATCCTAAAATCCTGTAAATTATCCCATTTTTAAAAATTAAATTTGAAGAATCGATTTTTTGAAAGTTAAAAACTTCTACATCCCCTTAATATGAAAATATCGAAAATTAAAACAGAGTTTTATGATTAATGTGGGACACCTGAAGCCAAGTAGCAGTCTGTGTTATTTATGTACTTATTTTCTCACTAATACCTAATATAATATACAAGACAAAAATCTGAATATAATTAGTTATTTTGAATTATACTCAAATTACAGTGCATAATTGATGCCCTTTCTAGAGAGCGCTAAATCTACATCATGTATAATTAGATTTAATTATGGCCAGTGAGATAATAGTTAGAGAATGTTATGTTCACAAGAATGAGTAATTATGCTTTCATGAAGATGTATGTTGTATGTAAAAGTCATAGGATTCTGTTGAAAGTGTGGATGTTTGTCATAAATACGTTTTGGGGAATAATACCTTTAAGATGGAACTGGATATTTCATGGAGGCGAAAGTTTATTAAATAAGTTCGAAATAATGTATTATTACTCACTCCTTGCGAAATATTCGTATTTAATGGGTTTGTCATGGAGGATGGTTGTAATATAGAAAATATCAGGGATAAAAAAAATTAAATGTGACAAAATACCTTTGAACAGAAGGTGAAAATGTTGTAATAAATATAATAAAATGAAATAATATCTCATAAAAATGGTAGAAAATATATCATGTAAATATTTACCATATCGAATTTGCACATTTTAATTTCGTAATATACTATATAAACTAGATTGCCGATTGAAGTCATTAAAAATTAGATTTTGACAATGTTTTTAATGAAAATAGTTATTTTTTTCTTAAAAATATGTTAAAGATATACATGTAAAACCTTTTCTATATATATTTTTTCCATTGGGATTTGTTCTATAATTGACCTGTCAGAAATAGGGAAGTGTTTCGGGATGCAGATAATGTCAGTTGTATCCTTCACTACAAGTCTCTAAAACTTTTTTTTGACAATTATTAAGATTTTAATTCGTTAAGTATTTAAGTACCAGTCGGTAATTTTAGTTGAGTTGAAAATAGTTAGTACCAATCGGTAATTTTAGTTGAGTTGAAAAGTGTTAGTAATTTTAGTCAAGTTCAGTAGTTTTAGTAATTTTCGCCAAGTTCAGTAGTTTAAGTAGAGATTTCTTAACATATATTTTTTTTCTTATGAAAGGCACATAGATCAGGTGGTGCAGTTTTATGTTAATTTATCCATGTCTACATAATACAGTTTACTTTTGCAGTAATTGTAAGGTTTCCAACTTTCTTATTTGGATCTGAAACTAACTTTACGTCAACTAATTCACAAGATTAAGTTAATCTGAAAATAAATTCTACCTGAAATAAAAATCCCATCTAAAGTAAAATTCCAATCCGAAAGTAAAATATCCGTCCACCCAGTTACTAGGATTTTATAAATTGATCACAACAATTTATAACTTCAACTATTTATTACCAGATAACTTTGATGGAGAAAAGGAAACAAACTATATACAACGCATAAATATAAAGAATCTGATGTGGTAGCACATGACTTTCCTTATATAATGCAAAGAATTTATTTCTTTAATGGGGAAAAAGTGATCATAAAATCCACAGCAAAGTGTTTGAACGTTAAATTGTACATTTGGCGTTTTTTCCGGGTGACAACGTGTAAAACTATTTCGTACCCAATTAATTTATATTTTACGCAACTCTAATTTAGCAATTATCAATATTGATATCATCAATTAGCAATATAGTCCATATATTTAAATATTTTAATAATAAATTCATCAATTAGGCGTCATTTTCATTAACTTGGCGTTATTTTTGCAATTTTGACGAAATTTTCGTCAATGTGAGGCTAAATATCGCCAAATTAGCAATATTTAGAAGAGCATTACTTATATAATAAAAGGTATGCCCATCATATGATCGAATTGAAAATTTGCAAAACATTGCATCTCATTTGGTGTCATTTTTATCAATTTGGCAACAGTTTCGCCAATTTGGCAACATTTGAAAAGATCGCCAAGTTGGCGATATGCCGCTAAAATTCGTCGCTAGAATTCCGTCAAGCGTTACAGACAAAGAAATAGGTAATTCTTATGCTTTTTCCAAAATATTGAATTTTTATTAATTAGTTATCATTTTCATTGATTTAGTGTCATTCTTATCAATTTGGTGACATTTTTATCAATTTGGCGACATTTTCATCAATTTGGCGACATATAAAAAACTCGACATTTTGGCGATATTCTGCCAAATTCGTCGCCAAAATTTCGACAAGTATTATGGTCGGAGAAATAGCTTATTCTTAAGGTACCTCCCCACTTACCGCACCGCACCGCACAGGACGGTTGAGTTCACGCATGCGCTGTACGATGAAAAAGTGGGGGGAAAGCAACGAGTTAGAATATATGGAGAAAGCGCGGTCCAATCTGCTCCATGTTAGAAACATAGTCAAACATAGAGCAGGTGCTAGTGGTTGAGGAGGAGGCCATTCATGATTTGGCGATTTATCGCCTCAATTGTGTCGTGTACCTTTTTTTTTTTTAACTTTTAGAGGATGAGGGGGAACGGGAAGTTATTGTACGTGTTATACGTTACAGGATTTTAAAGAATATGTATAAAGAAAAATACGAAATTGGATTAGAATATTTTATTACCAAAACATTTTATTACTAAAGAATAATTTTGTTAATAAAGTCAATTTCGTAAAACAAATTGAACTACAAAGCAATTGCAAATAAAATATGATATGAAATAGATTACAAGTATACAAATTGAAGAATATGCATAATATATTAAAAAATAATTAAGAAGTGTATGGAAAAATTGTATGCATGCTTGCGTAAAATGTAGAATTCTCCACTTTTATCTTTGAAAGTTGTGTTAGCAGTATCCATATATGCTTTGAGGCGTAACACGATTGAGTGATTTTTACATCTAATTTATTTTAATATATTGTATGCGTACTGTCAAATATAAAACAATGTAATATTTGCAATAATGAAATATTTGACTTTATTTATATATTTTTTGTTTATAAAATGACATTTCAGAATAAAATACTAAATTATGTCTAAATTCATAAATAGGGGCTCTATTGAAATAGCCACGATTCTTAAATTGTCAAAACGTATTCGGAAGGTTTTTGCATGTTTAGTCGATATAGAATTTGGAAATTGTTTTAAAATGTTTTTCTATAAAGTATATATAGGAAATAAATAAGGTTATAAAATATTATGGCACAAAATACAAAAATTGCATTTAATTATAATAGTTTCAGAGATTTGGTTGCTAATAATTCGTTTAAAAAATGCTTTAAATACATATTATTGTGAAATTTGCATCCAGAATTAAATAGACCCACACACCATAGACCCCGTAAGCACAATTACAGTGGGCCAACTCAATGTGGCATAAAAATATTAAATGTTGTACATATTAAATATTAAAAACTTATAGGAAAAATTGCAAATCAATCTATCCAAAATTATTTCTAAAAATTTTAAAAACAACTGAAGCATTAGGACCAAAATTATAATTAAAGCTATGTGCAGAATTAAGTTTTAATGACTTTTAAATAGAGTTAATTTTTTTATTAAATGCTTCTGCATTTGTAATGTAAAGTATGTAAGTAAATATATTTATATTGGTAGAGCTGTTTCTAGATCAAGAAGCCTATTACTTAAATTATGATGAGGAGAATGTGAGGTTCTTTTAGAGTTAAGATTGCTCATTTAATAGATAGCTAACGCATGATCAAGAAGTCGGTGATTCAAATACTTCTTTGGGCAAGGCATATTTCTTTTTCGAGAACTAAACAAGAGTTGTTGTTGTTGAGACCCAGACCGTCCGACCTACCAGAAAGGTGTACGGTAACTGTTTGGACGGCCGGGAAGAGCCACTCAATTTAGACCGGAACACAATGGTCTGGAGAAGCATCCACAGGTACCATACCCTCCTTCCCCTACCACCAACCCTTCGGAAGGACCTACTGACCCACATGTTTAACGTGATCATACTCCGCGTGAACACGGCGGCAGTTTTAGCAGCGAAGGGAATCGAACCCAGGCCTACCGAGTGCTAACCACTGGGCTACCGCGCCAAACTAAACAAGAGTGTAATACCAAAATACTTCTTGGAAACACTGGGAGTTTGGTGATACATCCTTTGATTTTTAATTTGTGAACGGAGGAAAATATATATTTTTAATCGAGATGTTTATATGAAATTAATTCTGACCAGCATCGACACCTATAGAATTTATCCGGAGGGATTCAAGGATAAAATTAACAACATCGACTTGTTTGATGTCCGCCTTTGTGATTTTGAAGTGTCCCCTTGTCATCCCCTATGGGCGTCCATGCTAACTAGTAATACTTATTAAGTACGATTTACTCTGAACTAGAAATGAAATCATGCTCATATATAATATATCTTTATATAAAATGCACAGAAAAGTTATGATGTAAAATCTAGCTGACATTTTCAATGAATGTAAACTATTATTATATTTTATTATGAACGTGAAATTTTATCATACGACACGTCTTTACTCTCATTAAAACTCCCATTTTTCTTCCCTAGCCACCCAATCTTGCGAGTCGCCAACCGTCGCCAAGTTCTACCTCGAAGGGAAAACATGCGAGGATACCGAAAATAACTCTATAGCTATCAGCAAAATACTCCAAATGTTTTTTTAAAGTGTTAGAATGACATTATAAGTCTTTTGCAATATCACAAACACCAAAAATAAAGCAAAACTTATAATTATACAGCATTAAAAGCAATGAAATTAATAGCCAAATGAAATGCACCACGCTAAAATCTAGCACAATTACTTTTAACTATATTTGTAAGATACATAATGGAAACAAATCTTATCCATGAAAAGAGTAAAGCTCTCCTTGTACATGCTTTTATTTGCAGCCGTAATTACAACAGTACATAACCATTATTTTACCATTTATATTTCTCGAGAACGCTCTCGGTGTGAAATTGCCATTGAAATGTATAGGGTCACAGTGGGGAGAAAACGCGTTCTCGGGAAATTCGCCCGTACAACACCTGCCTTTATCTTTGACGATGATTGCAACCCTTAAGCTCTCTCCATATAATACTACCTCGATGGGGGAAAGTCCTCTTCTGCGGTGAACGCAGGCCGCAACGCTAAATTCGAAATGAAACCGAATTCAACGCGTATCGCACGGTTGACGGCAACGCAACAGCCGTAGTAGCATCGTAGATCATGTTTTCACTGCTAAATCAATATTTGGTATAGTAAATTTTTGATTTGATCTTTTTATATGGATTACTTTAGATATCAGAAGCTTAAACAGATGAATGAACATTAAAAAATATTTGGATTTGGCACACATCCGTATAAAAAAGCAAATAAATTTTTGTTGAAAAATATTCACTCAATATACACTCAAGATACAAAATTAGTTTAAAAAGCGATATTGCCGATATTGACTGAAATGAAACAAACAAAGAAAAAAAAAACGTAAAAAGTATTTAAATTCAAGAATGCCGTTATTAAAATATTATGTCTTAAGCAAATTTAAGTTCATTACCATTTTATACTTGATTTCAAATGTTTTCAAATACGTATCTATATTAAATATCCGAATATGTTCTTTGCTCATTTGTAACGTTTAAAATATTTCTTATTAAAGTAAACTTTTAAATTTAAAAATTATTTTATCTACATTTATATTTATTGAGTAATTATGTTTTAAAATAGATTTAAATGTATATTCCATTTATAGCTGGTATACAATATACTTTAAGATGTTTTTCAAAGTAACTTCGAAATAAATTTTTATAAGCATTCAAACTTAAAAGAGTAAACTTTTCATATTTGCATGTAAACTTATTTATTTTATAAAAAATAAATGATTTTCAAATGTATTGTAAATTTCTAATTGTCTATGTGCATTTAAAATAATAAAAAAATTCTTCAAATGTTAGAACAAATTATTAAAATACAACCTCTTTAAAATTTTAAAGCAGTTTGATTTTTGTTTCTATTCCAATCTAAAATGTTCAAAATTACATGTCGAAAGATAACTATTACTTGTATAAGGATGTTTGATGATTTCTGTCTAATTTTATATGCACATTTTATATTTGCTATTTCTACAAACACTTTTTTAATTAAGAAGAGTACATTCCATCTATAGCTGATACTTCAGATGAAAGTATACTTCAAGATATTTTTCAAAGTAACTTTGAAATAAATTTTTATAAGCATTCAAACTTAAAAATAATTTACTGATATAAGGTTATTTTGTATATAGAACTTCAAATAATTTAAAACAAAAAAATTCTGCAGATTGTTAAAGAAAAACTGTATTTGAATATTTTAGCAACAGATGGCAGCACTTGTAAAATTTAAAATTCGCCTGGATTCGAACCGGAACCCACTTGTTTGCGGAGCTGATTCTCTACCACCCAAGCCAAAACTTCACACCTAAAATGTACTAACAAATTATATCATGCAAAGCATTTAATGCTATTTTAGAATATTATTTTAAAGAGTAAACAGAATATATTTTCAAGTTGTTTTAAAGTTTGTTATTTTAAAGAGTTAACAGAATATATTTTCAAGTTTGTTTCAAGTTGGATAAAAACAAGTCTATGAAGAACATACATCAAAATTTATTTTCTGAATTCTGTCGGATGTTTTTTTTAACGATTCGACAAATAGAACATAATTGTATTCGTTAAAACGAGGAAATCGCCATAGTGTAACAAATATTGTAAAACAATTTAAATTAGGATCCTTTGTGTTTTGTGATGGAATCACTTTAGTTAGCTTATTTTAGAAAACTGATGAAATATGTATATATCGCCAAAGCAAACTCGCGTACGCTATTGTTTAAATTCACAGAAAGGTGGATTTTCTGAAACGCGTCAATACTGTAAATAGCAAGCCGCTGGTAAATATAAATTTGAATCAGAAGAGACCAAAGAGATATTAGTAATAATATCTTAATTTTTATTATATAATATTTCATGTATATAAAATCGCTTTGGAAGAGATGGTTTGTAAACATGGCCGCTGAACTAGGAGAAATTTCTGCTTTTGCATCTGATTGGCTACATTTCTTCGACGTCGACCGACAGTGTGAAGGGATTTACTTCGCTGCAAAGACTTGTGTGTACCTTGAGCGTTGCCGTGAACCGTCTGCCGTTGCGTTGCGGTGAGTGGGAAGGCAGTTTTATAGTAGATAAACGACTAATGACGTCCAAATATAAACTATTACTCAAAGTATCTTCTCTTATAGTAGATTCTTATATTCTTTCCAAGATATTGCATTTTCATCAACTAGTCTTTGATTTAGCGTCATTTTTATCAATTTGGTGACGTTTTTATTAAGTTGGCGATATTTTCGTCAATTTGGCAACATATAAAAAATTCGCGAAGCTGGCGATATTCCGCCAAATTCGTCGCCAAAGTTTCGCCAAGCAGTGTGGATGCAGAAATAGGTTATTCTTATAATTGACAAACGACTAATGGCGTAAAATTAGAATGCTATATCTCAAAGTTTCTTCTCTCGTGAATGGAACGAACTAGATATACAAGAATGATGATAATAAATTTATCGCATAATATTACATATGAAAAGTGAACAGATTTCACAATAGTTAATACTTTGTGAATTTTATGTGATTTTTTGATAAATTTATTTGAAAAATGTGCAATATCTCAAGAACGGATCATGCTAGCGTTCTAAAGTTTGTCAATCGTTTTGTAATGAAAAATTACATGAGAAATGATTATTTACGTAATTCTATTGTGTATTTTAATTTTTTGATGATTATTTCAAAATTTAGTTGGGTTCTGAACATTCGATTGCGTATAAAAACAATAGGTATCCACTAATTGTGAATGTTGTACCAAAGTTTGTTCGAATCGTTTCATTCGTTCGTGAGATATCGTCTCCACACACACACACACACATACTCTGTATTGGCAGACTCCGAATTCTAACATGAAAAGACTTGGCCAATCGCGAGTATGAGTATCTTGAGGAATAAAGTTGAGCAATTTAGAACATATATTAAAAAATCAAGAAATTGTGAAATTAAAATAAAATAATAATATATTAGAATTCCCACAAGATCAGTTTGTAAAGGTCCTGAACATAAGTTTGAAATGAAAGATGTAAAAATTTCACATACATCAGTGATTGATAGGAAACATTGAAAGTATTATAGATAACGAACGTCAGATGGATATCAAATGAGTTAATACATGCCACTTTTCCCCTAATTTTCATTAAGAAAATGAAGTCTCAAGTGAATTGTATTGATATCTTATGAGGCTAATATAGTTTGCTTTGAAATCAAGAAGCACAACTGGGCAAGGAGCCATACCCATTTGTTCCTATTATGTAGCTGTGCTTCAAGTAAACCAAGGACAGACCTTGAAGGGCCCCAATGAAGTTCTATACGTGTAAAATTGCGAGAATTTAAAACATCACTGGTTAGGGAAATATGCTGGCATTTTTATACTCTTTCTAGAGAATGCATGTGTGTAGCCGTACATTATCATTCTGGAAAATTTTAAGAAGAATATTTATGGACGCGTTCAGAAGTCTCTGCCGTTATAATCGGTGAGCACCCATCATGACCAGACCGTTTGAAAACTAGTTTATAACCGCTTGGTTATAACTGTTGTTTTTTGAAAAATTGTTTTGGTCACGGTCAGTTATAACCAGGACAACCAAGATTTTCCCCGATCATCGTGGTTATGTGATCACGTGGTGTGCAGAAGACTTGCTTTGCTAGATAGGTTATCTAGACCAGCGCCGGATAACCACACTGCGTTTTTTTCTGCGCAAGTCACCAGACAACCGATAAACGACTCAAGTATCTGGTCATAACCGAGAGTTGGTTGAGTTTTCAAACATGCGCTTTGAGAATGGAATAGAATACTATTCAACCTATTACCATGTTACTGACAGAAATAAGAGATATTATCCCATACGCGGATATTTTTGATGAGCAGTGTGCTGCTTGTGGACAACTAGGGAATAAATTGCCTTTTGACGGGAAACAGAACAAGGTACAATTTTTGTCTCCTTGAAGCTCTATGTCGTCACCGAACCTACTTAGATCGTCCAACATTAGCTGTTAGCTTTGGTCATTGGCTACCCGCCAGTATACAATGTGTGGTATATACGTGTCAAATTGCATTTTAATAGTACGCACCGTTCTAGGTGGGAACATTTTATTGTTGAGGAGTATAATTTCATTTATGTAAATTTTATTAATATTTATGACTTTTGTTTCTCCTTTCAGTTGGCCATGGATGTTTGTCTGTTAAACTACAGTTGAAAAGACAATATGGATACTTCTTGACTCAAATTTTCATACCTTTTCTCATTCTGGTAGCGATCTCCTGGTTATCTTTATGGTTGGATGCTCGAGCTGTGACTTTACGTCTCTCTCTTATTGTAATTCTCTTATGCATGATGATGTTTCTTGCTATTGGTGTTCATCCTTCTCTGCCTTCTGCCTCCTATACAAAGGCCATTGACATTTGGATAGCTGTTTGCCTTTCCTTAGTTTTTGCTTGCTTGTTGCAGTTCATTTTAGTGAATCAGTTAGCTAGAAGGGAAAGACGTGTCAGGATTACAGAAAATCACTCAACGAAAAATGGAGGATGCAATACTGGCGAAGGGAATGTAAGTCTATTTCAAGCAAGTTTTCCAAATTTATTGCAATGATTTGATGGTATATGAGTTTGTTAAATGTAATATATATTATTGAATTTTGTTGAAGTCTAAGTAATTCTTTCATATTTAAAGAAAATAAACCATCGTCACCATCAGTTAAGAAATTAATCTGCTGTGGCAGAAATTTAATTTTAATTTTTGATACATGGTGGAACATATATAAACTCGTATTTTATGGTTTTTTAAACGAAATTATTTGTTTAAGATTATTGATATAAAATATAACCTTTCAATGTTTAGCTAGCCATTTTTACACTCCAAAGCGAAACGTATAGTACAATATACTGCGAGATTATAAATATAGATATTAAATAAGTACTGTCGATTCATCTATAACTAAATGAAAATCAGTGAAGTTTAGGTTTTAAGTTGAAGTAAAAACCGCTAGATGGAAGAACAATATCTTGAACAGTCTAGACCTTATATACTAGATTAAAAATTAAAACATTTATAAAGAAGATAAATATATGTAGGAATATTTTACTGGTAATATATCACCAAACTATAAAGTTCATATACTTTTAAAAATTAGTTTTTTGTAAACAACGAGGTTCTGGGAAACTCATGACTATATCAATTGATTAAAAAATTCATACTGATTAATGGAGGAGAGATTTAAGACAATAACTTTCTATTTCGATGGCAACTATTATCTTTTGATGTCTTAAACGCATTGGAAAGAAAAGCTCTCACGTATTTAACAAACCAATATTCTAATTATTATTCATATAAAATTATATGTTTTATAAACTGTAATTTTATATGAATAATATAAAATATAATTCTGTAAATATTTCTTATTCAATAAATATTTACAGAAAGTAAATGTTTTTAAAACGCCCATACTAATTAAGGTAGGGCCGGCTTAAGACAACCACTTTCTATTACTTAGGTAATTGTGCACTGCTATCGTTAGATGTTTCTAAGATACTGGAAATAAAAGTTCTCACTCTTTTAATAAGCCAATACTCCAATTACCATTTATTTAAAATTATATGCTTTCTAAACTCTGGAGAATATTCCGTGAATTCTACAAATATTTACAGAACGTGAATGTTTTTAAAATATCCATTCTAATTAAGGTAGGGCCGGTTTAAGACAACTGCTTTCTATTACTAAGGTAACTTCACTGCTACCTTTTCATGTTTTTAGCATACTAGAAATTAAATTTCTCAAGCATTTAACAAGCCGATAATCAAATTATTATTCATTATAAATATTAGTTTTATGAACTGTAGACAGTATTTTTTCAAAGAATCTTTCTTGAATTCTATAAATATTTACAGAATGTAAAAGTTTTTAAAGCATACTAATTAAGGTAGGGTCAATTGAAGACAGCTTTCTGTTACTAAGGTAACTGCACTGCTATCTTCTGATGCTTTTAACACATTCTGGAAATAAAATTTCTAATACATTAAACAAGCTAATATTCCAACTATTCTTCATTTTAAATGTATGTTTTATAAACTCTGGAGAATATTTCTTGAAAGAATATTTTTTGAATTCTATAAAAATTTACAGAATGTAAAATTTTTAAAACATACCAATTAAGATAGGATCGGTTGAAGACAACTTTCTATTACTAAGGCAACTTCACTGTTATCTTTTGATGTTTGTAACATACTGGAACTAAAATTTCTCACACATTTAACAAGCCGATATTCAAATTATTATCCATCGTGAATATTTATTTTATAAACTGTAGAGAATATTTCTTGAAAGAATATCTCTTGAATTCTATAAATATTTACAGAATGTAAAAAAAGTAAAACATACTAATTAAGATAGGGCCGGTTTAAGATAACTTTCTATTACTAAGGTAACTGCACTGCTATCTTTTGATGTTTGTAACATACTGGAACTAAAATTTTTCACACATTTAACAAGCTGATATTCAAATTATTATTCATCGTAAATATTTATTATTTTGTAGACTGTAGAGAATATTTCTTGAATTCTGTAAATATTTACAGAATGTAAAAGAAACATGAAACATACTAATTTAGATAGTGCCGGTTTAAGACAACTTTCTATTACTAAGGTAACTGCACTACTATCTTTTGATGTTTTTGATATACTAGAAAAAAATTTCTAATGCATTCGGCAAGCTAGTATTCCAACTATTCTTCATTTTAAATGTATGTTATATTAACCGTAGAGAATATTTCTTGAATATTTCTATACCACTTTCTATTACTTAGGTAAGTGCTTTTAATGTTTTAAACTCACTGGACTTTTAATGTTACATGCTTCTACTACTTAATTTAAATACATACTTAATTTAAAGCATAAATTTAAATATTTTAATAGAATATTTTAAATAACAGTGTCATTTAAAATGCACTGCTTTCTTTTGATGTTTCCGATATACTGGAAATAAAATTTCTAATACATTTAACAAGCTAATATTCCGATTATTCTTCATTTTAAATATATGTTTTATAAACCGCGGAGAATCTTTCATAAATTCTATACATATTTGTGGAAAGTACATGTTTTTAAAACATCTATACTACTGAAGGGAGGGCAGGCTTAAGAAAACCACTTTCTATTACTTAGGTAACTGTTTTTGATGTTTTATATAGACTCACTGGACTTTTAATGTTACATGATACTGCTACTTAATTTAAATACATGCTTAATTTAAAGCATAAATTTAAATATTTTAATAGAATATTTTAAATAACAGTGTCATTTAAAATGCACTGCTTTCTTTTGATGTTTCCGATATACTGGAAAGAAAATTTCTAATACATTTAACAAGCTAATATTCCAATTATTCTTCATTTTAAATATATGTTTTATAAACCGCGGAGAATTTTTCATGAATTCTATAAATATTTTTGGAAAGTACATGTTTTTAAAACATGCATACTACTGAAGGGAGGGCCGGTTTAAGACAACCACTTTCTATTACTTAAGTAACGGCTTTTGATGTTTTAAACTCACTGGACTTTTAATGTTACATGCTACTGCTACTTAATTTAAATACATATTTAATTTAAAGTATTAATTGAAATATTTTAATAGAATGTTTTAAATAACAGTGTCATTTAAAATGCTATAGGAATTTGCACATGATTGTGAATTTTAAGTTTCTTTATACTGTATATTCCGTTCGAAGAACGGGTATACAGTCGATAATCAAACTGTTACAGGAATTTATTTCACATAATATGTTTATTGGTGAATGGCTGTCATAAACATCAACGATACAATAAACAACGAACAGAAATATTGTGTAGAGTCTGTTTAAAATTCCCTCCGTAAGAGACAATGCATATCCAAATTCCAGAAACAACATTACCACGTATTTTGACAAGCATTGTAGGTATCGCCATGTCAGAGGCCCTGATGATACACCTGTTTGGCAGGCGTTTATTGACTTACGTATATGCGTTTTACTCGTTCCTGGTATCGATGCCTAATAATTAGGCAATGTTCTACATATTGACTTTCCCATACGTAGTATTGAGAAAGTATTGTTTTCACGAAAATTTTCGATTTCGAGATGTTGATGACGATATATGTGTTAAGACCTACTGAACACGTTTTGACTGTGATGTCCGTCCGTCCGTTTGTCTGTATGTATGTCTGTGGTCAATATTTTGTGTACCCGATAGCGGCTACAAATATGAATGCACTTTCACGAAACTTTATATCCGACTTCTAGAACTGAATAGAATTTTTTTAACTTTGAGTGAGAACTTCCAATTTATGTGAAATTTTTTTTTTAACATGGCAGCATAGGACAACATTTGACATAATCATAAATAAAAGGGTTTATTTAAGGCTCAATGATCACGATATTTTATAGTTTCGATTATTTTACGAAAAATAGCCGCGGTACAATTTTTTTGCTCGTGAAGTCATCCCCTCCCCTCGAGGGGGAAAGTTACCCGCCCCCCGTGGGGTACATTGTCAAGTATGGTTTTAATCGAAAGATATTTTATAAGCCCTCTAAAGTGAAGGGTAACACGATATAATTGTAATCATTTGCATCCATGATAGAGATTTTTCAAAAATTTTCTTGTAAAATTTGAAAAAAAAAAGTTACTAAATATAGATTCTGGTATGAGAAAGTCGAGTTGAGTCACACTTCAGTTAAACTTTTTTTGTCTATGTTACTTTGTTGCCGAGTTCGTTATTTTAACTTTATACAATTTTCTCTAGGGGGCGCTTCAATCACTTTCATTCGATCGAGCATAGTCATTTTACTAGAGATAGACTTAACGCGTACACTCATGGATATTCCCTTACAAATTTATTAGTGTGCTTCAGCACTTTCCAAGGAACGCTGTATATAAATTTGTCGGAAATTTATGTATTTGGTGAATACTTTATAAGAATGTAAATTATAAGTGAAGGCTAATGCATTCCTTTGAAATATATATGTTAATAGCATCGAAAATGAATTATCCTGAATCTATTTTATAAAAGGATTTAAATAATGATAAAGAGTTAAATTGCAAACGCAAAATTCACCATTAACCTTAATATATTGGAGTTTGATCCTTTAACGTTCAAAACGGCAATTGCTTAATTTGACTTTTGTCAATATTTACAACCGAAATTCGAGTGCTTTCATTACTGTTAAGAACACTTTTATCAGAAATTCCTTTCATGGGATTTTTTTTAAGCACCGGCATCTGTTACTTTATTCAGCGCTTTTTCGATAGTATCAAATTCAACTTTCGATCATGTCAGGAGTGAAAAAAAATGCGATGCCCGCAAAATCAAAAATCGAAGACACTGTGAAAAAAAAAATTATTTGACGTGTTTGAACTTTTTATGACACTGCCCGGGGAATGATGGGTTTTATGCTGCTTATGAAATCAAGAATGGATGGACAAATAGAACGCCGAGCATTTGAGCGCAAATATTGTATATGAAGGAAAAACAGTGAAATCCGATTTTAAAATTGTAAGATAACTGTAAGAATAACCGTAAGGTTCTAAAGTTTTTGGGAAAAAATGTTATAAGAGAAACAGCAGAGTTTGAAAGTGCTACAGCAGTTTAAGAAATGAATATGGATATAAAAGGTATCTGTGTGAAGAATACCGCGTAACTATAAAACTAAAAAATCCAACATACAGAGTTCTTAGCAAAGTACTTAAGCACCCGAATAACTTTGTAAGGAAAGGTCTACGTGCGCACACGTTAGACCTATATAAAGTGACTATGCATGGTCGAATAAAATGACTGTGGCACCCCTAGAGGAGAATTTGAAAAGTTAAGAAAACTAACTCGGAAAATATGCGAGATAAACGAAAAAAGCCAGTTCCAAAGTTGCAGAGCATTGTCAAATTAGTAGGGATCGAGTATAAAACTGTTAGAGAAAACTTATTTTGACACAATTTGGTGATTGGCAAATTCTTGTCCTATTCAGGAATGCTAAAATAAACAAAATTTACATGCACAGGAATATGATGCACAGTTTATTCAAAATGTCGTCAGAAACAATGTACATTTGAAACTGAGAAAGAATATGACCGCGTGCTTTGACAAACATTGTAGGTGTCACCGTGAGTTCATGATAACACGTCTTTTTGGCAGGTATTTATTGTTGCCCACAAGCGCGTTCGGTTTTTGATCTCTCTTTCTTTGTGCATTTTTTCCCTCTCGAATGGCAGGGTTCCCCTATGGGAGGTCCTGAAGCAAATGTTTTAATTTAGCTGATTTTACCTTACATTCTTTATTTTTTAACACTTTACAACATAGTTGAAAAGTGTTTATGACTTTGTTTATTCATTCATTCTGTCTGTCTGTCTGTCCGTCCGTTCGCACGATTTCAACTGCCGTAAAAATGACTTTATCAAAATGAAATTTCAGTATGTTGTTGAGACAGTCTGTGGAACATATGGGAATGTAAATGAATAATATCATTCAATTAGTTTTGGATTGAACCCGGGTTGGAAAAACGAAATACATTGAATCCCATGGGACCTAATTTTTCAAACATTTTTTAAGCGAATTTAATATTCAGAAATTGTTTCTAATATTTTAGGAAATAGTCAAATTATACCATAAAATATATAAAAAAAAATCAGCAAAATATGTGCAGTAGTTTTTTAAATAAAAATTAAAATAATAATTGCACTTATATTATACGAAGAGATCACGTGACCACTTCAAAATAGAATATGGCATCCATCTTGTTGAAACCCAGACCGTCCGACCTACCAGAAAGGTGTAAGGTAACTGTTTGGACGGTCGGGGCATCCATCTTGTGTCAAAATCGTGATTTTTAAAGTTATTTTTAATTTATATTTAGGGTTGAATCCGTACTAAAACCCCTTTATTTTTGATTTTTTTTCTGTGCATCTATATACTGCGCCAACGCAATTACAATATTTTTGAGTTTAAATGATCATTAAATTTTGATTATTTCAACAATGAAACCTGACTGAGAGAGATGGCTTTGGGATATTCGCTACGGAAAAACCGGCATAATCCCTAATGCTCCACATCAAGTCACGGAAAAACACATAGAAAAACGCGCGAAGAATAAAATCACACTCCAAGTCTTAGGATTAACACACAGAAAAGCGCGCAAAGATTAAAACCACACACCTAAAGCGGCTTTATACCATCTCCAAACAAAACTACAGGTAGACCATCCTACCTCTTACTGAAAGGAATAAAATTTCTCCTCATCTCTACTTGAAACGACAAGCGAATCTACATATCCGCAATAATCATACACCATAGAATATGCAAAAACATTTGCCTATAAAAGTCAGAGCAAAAACCAGACAAAAAACCCCGCTCTAACTACCTCAGCGACTCGATTACCGACAGGAACCTTTCAAAACAGCGAATCGCGTGCCGACTGACCGAGCCCTCGGTTATAACCTCAGCGTATGATGGTATTGCCGTTAACCCAAGAGAAGCGAAAAACCAGGCGTGAGAAATCGTCATCTCAGGACACGACAGAATCAGGCGAGTATCATCTTCGATATTCGTGAAACACGCCGCGCAGTGGAAAGAGGGGACACAGTGCATTACAAACAATCTTTTGTTGGTAGGGTAGGTATTGGTGCGAAAACGTGCCTTGGAAGTCCAGCGGTAGCAGGAGTGTCCAAAATATGATAGATAGGGGTAAATCGGGAACCTATTAGATTCTTTTTATCTTTGTTCCATATGTTCCAGACCTTCTTTTCGAAATTGTGTTATGATATCTTCAGGAGATACCCAGGGGAGTTTGGCCGCAGGAAAAGGGCCGTCCTTCCCCATTGTGTCCGCCTTCTCATTTGGATCCATTCCTCTATGTCCAGGGATCCAAATTAGGTTTATGGATTCTGCCTTCTGCTGATCTCCTTTTAGGAAGTGCCAAAGTAAGACTTTCGGCGAGTGCCTGTTCACTTTGTTGAGCCCACTGACGACCGACCGCGAGTCAGTTAGGACCAGATAATCTTCGTTGTCCTGTATTAACCTTTTGACACCCACTAATATAGCAAGTGCTTCCGCCGTGAAGATTGAAATGATGGGGTTGAGTTCTAAAGTCATCGACCCCTTGCTGCGACTATCAATCATGTCGATAATAGTTTTGTTTTCATTTTTAGAGGCATCCGACGCGATGATATGGTGTTTCCGGGCTTTAGAATTGCAGTATTCGTGAAAGAGAAATTGGGTAACCTCTGGGGGGAGCGAAGTATCCTGAAGCGGGAGTCTCTCGTGGATAAAGCTCACGGAAATTCTTTTCGGTACTAGCCATTCATAATCTATAATATCCTCGGGTGCAATATCCCATTTATGTAGAAGCTGGAAACTGGCAAAACCCGGAGTGGAGTTGTAGGAGTTGTACTGCGCTGTGAAACGCCTTCCTAGAGCAGAATGGTTCCTCATAAAAAACTGTTGAATAGTAAAAGCAAAGTTCAAGTATTTGAACCTCTGGTCTAGGTCTCACTGTTTGGCATCTGCGTATAAAACGTCCAGGGGGGTCCATCTAGGTAATCCCGTTGCCCATCTCAGACCCATGTTATATAGTACTTTTAGCTTGGCAGTCTCAGATTGGTTCCCTGTTCCAAAACTAGGACACCCATACTCCATGAGGGATCGAACGGAGGCGTTGAGTATCTTTATTAGTTGCGGGGAGGGATCTGGATACTCCAGCGTACTCTTGAAATTCCTTTAAGGGCATTCAGGCATTTGAATACCTTTTCCCGAACTGCCTTAAGGTGATACCTAAAAGTTAGGTTGCTGGCGAAAATCACTCCTAAAATCTTTAGAGACGATACCCACTGTATATATAAACTTTTAATTTTGAAAGTTGTAATGTTTCGAGGACGTCGTCTTAAGAAATCGATGGCCGAACATTTTCTAGGGAGTATTTCCAGTTTCCAGTATTCTAACCATGTATGAATCTTATCCAGGGTCATTTACATCTTTCATTGACTTATATATGGGTTATCCGCAGCACTATAAATGAAAATGTCATTTGCGGAGATTATGCATTTAACCCCTTGTTCAATTGCTTCAAACAGGTGCGCCATATAGCACATGAAAAGGAATGGGGATAAGACGGAGCCTTGTGGGACTCCTCTCTGTGTTGAGACCTTGCAGGAGTTCCTCCATTTGACTTTAAAATATCTGTTGGTTAGGAAGTTGGCTACCCAGAGGGTCGCTTTTCCAGAGGGTCGCTGGGCCAGTTTATAAATTAGGCCCTTGTTCAATTGCTTCAAACAGGTGCGCCAGATAGCACATGAAAAGGAATGGGGATAAGACGGAGCCTTGGGGGACTCCTCTCTGTGTTGAGACCTTGCAGGAGTTCCTCCATTTGACTTTAAAATATCTGTTGGTTAGGAAGTTGGCTACCCAGAGGGTCGCTTTTCCAGAGGGTCGCTGGGCCAGTTTATAAATTAGGCTATTGCTCCAGACTGAGTCGTAGGCTGCATGAATATCTAGAGCCACCAGCATACTGTATTGTATTCTGGTCTTTGCGTCTTGTAGGTCTTCAAATATATTTCGAATGGCAGTTTAGCAGTCTTTGAAGGTAAGAAACCATAGTGATTTTCATTAAAGATGGAGCGGTGGCATGCCCAGTTGATTAACTTTTTTAACAGCATTCTCTCGAAGATTTTCCCACCCACGGATGTGAGGGAAATGAGATTGTAAGACTCAACTAGGTTTTTGGGTTTTCCCTTCTTCATGATCGGGAGAATGGTAGCTGTTTTCCACTGGGGCGGAAAGTAACTGTCAGCTAGAAGCTTATTATACATATTAAGGAGAAGGAGCCCTGCCTCTGGATTGAGGGCTTTGAATAGGCAGCTAGACACACCGTCCGGACCAGGGGTGGAGTTTCGGGTTTTAGCGATGGAGTTGTTTAGCTTGTCCAGGGTAAACTGGGAACATTTCTTTGTTGCTACTTAAATCATATGGAATGTAACCCAGCTCTTTTGCTCTGCTATAGTGGTGGGCAAAATGAACCGCCTGGGTATGCGCTTCATGTATATCAGCTCCCAAGATGTGATGACTGTCTGTAGGGTCTTTCGATCTATTCTTTAGAAATTTCAAGATTTTGTAGATGCCACCTTTCCGGTCTCTTATCGTCACTACGCTCTCCCAATAGGAGTTTGCTAACTCTGTTATGGTTCGTTTTAGCACTGCTGCGTATTTCTTGTGCTGTGTCCAATATTCTCTTGAGACAAACTATTTTGCAAGGCGAAGGTATCTCCTTTTTTGGCCTAGCAGTCATAGGCACATGGCGTTCCACCATGGTGGGTTTGTTTTAGCAGGGATAGGGTAATTGGATGTACTCTCAGTTATCGACGTTTTTAGTACCTGATCCATCCCTTCTACTGTGAGGGCTTCTCTCTCCGACATAACCCGGTTAACGAGCTGTTCCACTCTGGCCCAGTGGGTACGGGGCTGGGAGGCGACAGGAACTCTTGACCTGCTTACTCTTCCTGAGTATTTGATCATAATGGGGAAGTGATCCGATGTGAAATTGTCTGAGTGAATCGTGGTTGACAGTTCCAGTGACACGTCTGCTGATGAGATGCTGAGGTTGATTAAAGACTGAGCCCCCGTTGGAGCAATGTGAGTGGGCGTTGAGGTATTCAAAAGACAGATATCTTGCACCCCTATCCAGTTGTAGACAGCCTCTGAACCGGTAAAATTGTAGTTATTTCCCCAGCACACACGTCTCAGGTTAAAGTCGCCTAGTATTATGAAAGGGGGCATTATTCTTATTATTAAATATTCCAGCCACTTTTTTCCTATTTTGCCTTTGGGAGAATAGATATTAATGATTATCATCACTATGTTAGGAAGCCGCACTTTTATACCAATTACTTCTATGTTCTTTAGTAACGGATTGTCGATGTCTATGTAGGTAGAGGGGAGGTCTTTATCTATAGCAATTAAGAGGCCGCCGCCTCTGTAATTCGCCTGTCCTTGCGATAGATGACTCGTGATGAGAAATTTGTAATGTCTTCGGGTTTAAGAAACGTTTCTTGAAATACCCAAATGGGTAAATTAATAAAAGGATATAACTTAAGCCACCGAGCTTTGGTGCGACTGCCCCGGACGTTCCACTGTAAAATAAGTTCTGAACCCATGGGTCAGACAGGAAGAAGAGAAGGTGTGTGTGTGTGTGTGCAGAGCAAACCCAGCAACCAAAATCAAAAACCTCGGGACACGAAACCAAAAAACAAACTGGAACGAAAAAGAACCAGAGCTAAGGGTTACCCTGGGAGCTCCTGCTCCCGTCCCTGGTAGGAACGCAGGCAGTTCCCGGGAATTAGAACTTTCCAAAAGTGACTTCTGTATCGAGTTCGTGTTGGAGACTCCCTTCCGGTTGGAATTCCTTTTGATTTCTTTTCTTTTGATATGTTTTGCACTGTTCTTTAGTTCCCATTTCCTTCTCTACCTGTTTCGAGGGGTGTCAGTTGTGATTTCCTGAGTGGAGTTTTCAGTGTTCAGGGGGATGCGGGTAAGGAGCCCATGGACTGTTTGCATTAGGATGTTTACTTGTGAGTTTAGGCTGTGGACAATTTCAGTGAAGTATTTTGCTTGCTGTTCTAAGATTTGATTGGTGTGTTCTTTAAACTATTGCATTTGATTTTTTACTATGTTCTTCACGTCTTGCATTGTTTCCGAGGTCGTACTGGCTTGGGCTAGGGTTCTTACATAAGTAGGTGTTTTGCTACGGCAAAACGTCTGCGAACTTCTGTGAAGTCGAGTCCATTCTCACACTTAAATCTTCGTGAATTTCTTTACGTGATGGGAATGTGAGATCGTCTGGTTCATGTTTTTTCTCGCAGTTAAGGCATTTTGGGATGGTAGGCTGCCACTTCTCTTTAGGATGATGGTCGCCGCACCGGATGTACACAGATTTCTCAGCTATACAGTTTCGCATAACTGATTATATTTAAAGCACTTTGAGCATTGTCTGGGTTTATCCAAGAACATGTATATCTTTTCAATCATTAAGAAAATTTTGATGTATTAAGCCATCTTGTTTCCGAATATTGTGACTAGGAGCGTTTCCGTGGGGATGATTCCTATTGGGATTTTTCTTGTGAACCTTCTGATCGGTTGTATTTTGATCTGATTTCCCTCCTCTATTTCATTTGTCACCTCCTGATGTAATATTGATGTATCTATCCGGTGCAGGAGAAAGCGGGAAGTTATTCCTTCCATTTGTATTTTTTTTTTTGCAATTGGGACCCCAGGATGTGTGTAAAGCTACATACACTTTTTGACATAAGTTAAGCATAATCAGTAAAATGTGAAAAATTCAGAGTTAATTTGGATACAGTTGTTCACAATCAGTTGTGGAGAATCGTGGGACGAAGGTAAATCATAGTGCATATGCAAAACAGTTCAGTCGACGTCGACATGCGCAAAGCACAGGCGCACGTCGGAACGAGTATAAAACGGCCTCGAGCGGCATGGCCAGTTGAGGTAGAATTTCGCAATTGCTGTGGTACGGAACGTTGTTAACAATAACAAAGGACGAAAGATGCCACAAAGATGCCAACTGGACATGTTTTTGAAGGGACGAATTATTGGAATGTTGGAATCCGGTCGATACCAAACCGAAGAGTCTCGAATGCTGAATGTGCCTCAGTGTGTGATCTCCAGACTGTGGCAGAGGTTCCAAACCACTCGAGATATTACTCGACGACCAGTACCAGGTTGGCCAAGGGTAACAACCGCTCGGCAAGACCGATATTTGGTGATAACTGCACGACGTCAGAGGAACCGTTCTGCCAGACAACTGGGTTAAGCCCTGACAGCCGCCACAGGAGTCACTGTTTCGAGACAAGCTGTTTACAAGAGACTCATCAGACACGTTGGTCTCTATGTCAGACGACCAGCAATTTGCATCCCTCTGACGTCTGTACAGATACGCGCTCGTTTACAGTGGAGTAGGGAACATCGACAGTGGAGTGGACAACAGTGGGGCAATGTTATGTTCAGTGACGAGTCCAGGCTTAACCTGCAAACTGATTCTCGTCATACCACGTTCTGAAGAGAACGTGGAACGCATTTCACCCGGGAAACATCACGGGTAGACATCGTTTTTCGTTTGAGGGAGTCATGGTCTGGGCAGGCATCATGATGGACGGCCGCACAGGCCTCCACATCATTGATAGGGGTCAGTTACCGTTCAAAGATAAAGAGGCGAAGTCCTTGAGCCTACCGTTCAATTCTTTTGAGGTGCTGTTGGTCCTGATTTCATATTCATGGATGATAACGCGACTCCTTATCGTACGGCCCTGAGCGATGACTTCCTTCAAAATGAAGATATCCAACACATGCAGTGGCCTGCCAGCTCTCCTGATCTGAATCTAATAGAGCATGTATGGGATATGCTCGGAGACACCTTGCAGGCCTCCGCTACCCACCAAGCTCCATTCTGGGATTAAAATGTAAATGCTCTCCGTGAGGCTTGGAACTCTTTGAGCACAAACCTTCATCGAAAGTATGGGAAATCGTTGTGCAGCATGCGTGGCTACCCGAGGTTCCCACACACCGTATTAAATTGTAGCATGACATTATTTTAATCATTCTGTTTCACTGAGGATGACACTCGTATTGTGACCCTTTTTCTTTCAACCCTTTTCTTTGGATAATAAAAGTCGTTATTATCCTTGTTTTGCAATGTTTTCTTCTTCAATAATCCTATTACACCCGCATACCGCGTTTCCTTCCATTCCGATGTAGGTTTCCTGAAATTTTCACATAAACAGCAACTATGCTTAACTTTTGGACATGAGTGTACTTCTCTGGGACAGTCTGCGTTTCGGGTGACCACAAGTAGATCTCCATTTCGGGTAAATTTGATAAACTTGATTTGTTCCTGGTGTTTTAATTTAGATAGTTCATCTTTTAGAGTTTTGGGGGTATTTCTGGGCATTTCCCCACTGGTGGTTATTAAAAATATGGTTATGTCAGCACAATCATAAATCCATTTATTCGGGAGTATATCATTGTGTATGGGAAAATATAGGTAGTTTTGTTGAGTAGGAATACAGTTCGCCATATCAATCACTTCGATTGTTGCATTCATGATGAAGAAGGAAAAAAAGGCCTAACTTGTGACCTGACATTTGGCTAGGGAGAAGACTTTTCTCCGCAAGCATACACCGTCTAGGTAAACGAAGTACCTCAAAATAACAAAAACACTAAAATGGAAAACACTGACTTCAACACTACGGAGAAACACTTCTCCAAACTAAAGAGAACACAAGTAATAACCAGAACGGTCGTCTTACCGAGAACGCGCACTCCGTCATGCAAGAAAGACATGACACTCCTTTCAGTTAGCCACCTTATAATGATAAATTAATAATTTCTACGAAGCCTAATTTTCACGTATAGAGAATGTAAACGCATCAAGCTGTAAGTTGAGTTGTATATGAATTGATGAATTTTTAGTGCAAAATTATTTAGCTCTGGAGTCTGCAATACAGCTGATATGAATGAAACATTCATTGATTTTACACAGAGAAGCAGACAACACTTACCTTACATCTTTCTGGTATAGTCCGACTCCCGTGAGTTGGCAGATGACCCTGGATGAGTCCACTTCGCTTAAGGGAAGAAGGCTGGCAAACAGACGATTTGTGCATTACAGGGAAAGGGCTGCTGAACGCAGAAAACTGTTTGGCGACCGCATATTTCGCCAAGAATTTGGAATTTAGAATTGTTGGAATGCATTTAGAATTGTTGCGTTGCACTAGCATTGCGCTTGCGACTAAAAGTCTGTCTAACCTCTGTTCGAACTTCTAACATCAGTTTATTTAGTTAATCAGAATCTGATATTTGTGAACCTTGCTTCTGTCGACAAAATGTGTGTAAAAGGAAAAGTAATTCATTCTAAGGAAAGAAATGTGGTCCACAAAGTCCTCAATTTTTTTGAGGCTGAAGCAACTTCAGGAAAGTTATGCATCCCCATCCAACAGGCCCAGAAGAGAACAGCCACTGCAACTGGTGTGTCAATGAGAACAATAATTGCACGCATCAAGAAAGAATCAAGTAAATCGCCGATCCGTGTCTAGTGTCGCCACGTAAAAGAAAGAGACCCGAGAAATATCGAAATGCAGTTTCAAGTGTGGATGACAACACAAATTGGGAAGTTGACAATTTAGTGGAAGAAACCATAGAGGAAATAAGTTTTATGGTAGGCGCCGACTCCTCTTCAGAACATGACTCAGAGTCAACTGAAAGTGCATAATCAGATTTCGAGAATGGCGACAGTGATACAATTTATTAAATATTTTATATATAAAATAATATAAAATAAATGAATAAATATATATAAAATATAAATATTTTATGTATTTTTTAAATGTTTTAAATATTTTTATAATTTCCCAAATTTTGTATCTCGGGGGGGGGGGGATTCTTTAGATGACTGACCATGCAGAGCTAAGCTCTAATCCAGAACTGTCCAAATAGTGGCACACAAACAAGGATAATGTTTAGATAACATATTTAAAATGAATTAAATTACAAAAATTTATTTCATAATGAACAAATATTAATACTTTATGAAATATGTAACTGTATAAAATGTGATGCGTAGATATTACTGAAATGATTTTCAATGGCAGTAAAAGTATTTGGATTGAAAAATTTTCTCTGTGTTTGATAGAAGTTAAACGCTTTATATAAAGAGTAAAATATATAATGATAAAAATATAGAGATGTGAGTATGTCACGTTGTGCATTCCTCACTAAATAAAAGAGAAGTTACAAGAAAAGTATTACAACACGAACTCTTCAATTTTAATAAAACATTTACAACCATAATTGTAATAAATAATTTTAATCATTGTGAAGAAAACAATTCCGCCATATCCCAACACTTACACTGAATGTACTTATACATATAAAGCTCTTTATCGTACTGCACAAATTATAAATTAATTCGCACTAAAGGCGCCAATTCTGGAAACCCGTTCTTAAGACGTTTCTACCTGTCATTGAATTTAACTAATGGACTCGTCCAAAATCACGTGACCCAAATGCCTTCTCGCTGGAGTCGTACTATAGGTCGGATGGTCTGGATCTCAACAACAACAACAACAGAGAAGCAGACGATTCTATAGTATTTGCCTTTTTTGATGAAGTTTTAAGCATGGAGTTAGAAAGTACTCTTACCTCCATGCTTTTAAGTTTTAAGTAAAATAAATTATTGTAGCATTGTGATAATTTTAAAAATATCGCCGCTGAATGAAAGGAATGGAAAAAAAATTATGAATGATATATTCACTGCTTCTATATAGAGAGCCAGGCGATTTATATTTCGGTGATGTTATTTAAATAAAGTTCATTTGTTTTCGATGAAGAATTCAAATATTATAAATTATTGTAATATTGTGATAATTTTAAAAATATCACCACTGAATCTATCGCACTTTAGAGCTTTTTAAATAAAACTGCATTGCAGTTGGAAAGTGTTTCATTACTAATGCTTTATGCATGATTGATAATTCTTGTTCATTTATTATTTGCTTCAATTTCTTTATCTTTTTTATAAGTTCGAAGTAGCACATGTATAACAATGAAATTTACGTGTCTGTGTATTAAGGGCAAAATAAAACTCTTATAAAGGCAAAATAAAATTCTTATGGAGATTGAATCAATCGTGACTTTAATATTCAAATACACATTTTTCATGCACTTGGAATATTTCTATGTGAATCAGAAATTACATTTTTAACCAGTGATAAAGTAAAACTTTGTAAGTGGTCCGTTTTCTTACATGTAGCCCTTGATTTTTATATACTAACTAGCAGCATACCCGTTCTTCGTACGGAGTATATAATATAAAGGAACTTAAAATTCACAATCATGTGAAAATTCCTATAGTATACTAAATGACATTTTTAATCTACATATTTTGTTATAATATTCAATTTAATGCTCCTAAAAAGAAGCTTAAGAATTTCTGTTCTCGCTATACAAATTAATCTTTCCGGGCAGATCTGAAGAATAAAACATCCTGGCCCCATTTGTAAGAAAATTTACAAAAAATATAGAATTGAATTCATATATGCAAAATAAAAGCTTTAAAATTGTATGGGACCCGTACTACTCATATAGGTGAATCTTAGAAGATATAACCTGTATTAGTAGAGATATTACATGTATAAATTGTAAATATCAATAAACCCGTAATTGACTCCAATATATGCCAGAATGAAAGCACTAAAATTATATGGAAATAAATATATATATATATATATATATATATATGTATCCCCGTACTACTTATATTGTCGCAGATTAGAAAATATGCCAGTGTGTTAGTAGAAGATTACCCGCATTGTATTACAATATGAGTCTCAAAAAAATTTGCCAAAATAAAACAGATGACATAATAAATTGAAAATATCAATAATCCCCGTAATCTTTATACCAGAAGGTCGTAATATATGCCAATATATATCAAAATATATGCCAATATACTTGTACTATTTATATTCTCGTAGATTAGAAGATATACCTGTGCATTTGTAGAAGATTACTCGTACAACGTACAATATATGAGTTTAAACAATTTTTGTCATAATAAAACAATGGCACAATAACTTGGCATAATAACTTGAAAATATCAATAATCCCTGAATCAATAATAACCGAAAATATCAATAATAATCATGTTTAAACCTGAAGACCGTAATTGATATATATTATCCAGTCAAAAATGCAATGCCAATGAATTTTATTTTATATACATATCTTTATTGTTCAAATCGGAAAAGATTTAATAAAAATCGTATGCCGCATAACACATTGGATTTACATCCATTGCTAAACGACATGATGTCATTTGCTTCAAATAAATTGATGGAAATCATATCGTCTGAATAATACGATCTCCATGGAAAGTTTGGCGGCATTTTCGTCAATATAGCGATAATTTAAAAAATCGCCAAATTTATCGCCAAGTGGACTATAGAACTGATAGTCCCATTTTGCGACAAACTGACGAAACACCATCACAATACTATCCCCTAACAAAACACAATGAATTTCACTTATTAAGCGCAATTTTATCAATTTCATGATATTTTTATGGATTTATAAACATTTTTATCAATTTGGTGATATTTTCGCTAAATGTGTTACTAAGTAGAACGCTTGGATTGACAGACAAATGTTTCCGAAACATCGTTTCAGTGCTCTCTTCTAAAAAAACAAATTTAATTTCATTGATTTGCGCCGTTTTTATCAATTTGGCGACATTTCCGTCAATTTGGCAAAGTTTAAGAAAAGTTGCCAAGTTAGAGATATTCCGCCAAATTCGTAGCTCTGAATTTGCAGATCTGAAGAATAAAATATCCTGATCTCGTTTGTATATACTAAATGAAAACACTAAAATTGTATTAGAAGATATATATACCCGTTCTACTCTTTTTCTGTTTTAACAGTCGGATAAATGAATTTATTGGGTAAACACAATATATGAGCTTATTAGCTAAACACAATGTACATATAAGCTTAAAAACTCTTTTCCAAAATAAATGAAAGTGATGTACGCAGTCCGCAATTTATATAATTAAAAGAAAAATCAAACCGTTCTTTTCTAAAATATATTTTTATATCAATTTATTTATTATTCAAATCGAAAAAATAATAATTAAAATTAACAGACAGATTTAATTTAATTACGTTTCTGAGCAACATGATATAAGATGGAATCTTCCTCATAAACTGCGAAATTAAATAAACATTTTGATTTCTTTATGCTTTTCATTGTTGAGTAAAAGCTTGTGAAAAATAAACCATGAATATAGATTTTCCATTTAAATTCATGTTTCAAACAATTCATGTGTTCAGAAAGCGACTAATTAGCGTAAAAAATCTCTCACCAAACTCAGAGGTAAAGTTTTAATTCATTTTCAAACGATTTTCAACCTCTTCGTTTAGATAAACTACGGAGTTAGAGAGTAGAACTCCTAGGAAAAAGTTTCGTTTTTCATTAATATCTCGACAACCCCTGGTCTTAGAAACTCGAAACTTGGGCTAAATTTATGGGGTTTAAGGCTATCCACAAAATTTAATTAAATTCGGTTCAGCCGTTCTCTCGTGATGATGAGACAAACAAAAGTTTTGTTTTTACTAATATCTCGAGAACCACTGATCGTAGAAACTTCAAATATAGACTAAATTTTAAGTGTAGCTATTTCCAGGCTACCTATAAAATTTCATCAAATTGGGTTCAGCCGTTCTCACGTGATGATGGGACAGACAGACAGACAGCCAGCCAGATTTTCAATTTTATTTATACAGAAGATATAAACACCTTGATTTATCTGTCTGTTTATCTATCTATCTTTGGCTAACGCTTGGCGAAATTTTGGTGTCGAAATGGCGGAATATCGCCAACTTGGCGAGATTTTTTAAATGTTGCAAATTGACAAAAATGTCGCTAAATTGATTAAAATGTCGCCAAATTGATAAAAATGTAGCCAAATTGGCAAACATGACGATTAGTTGATGAAAATTCAATATCTTGGAAGAAATATAAGAATCTACTATAAGAATAACCTATTTTTTCGTTTGTAACGCATGGCGAAATTTTGGCGACGAATTTTGGCGGCAAATCGCCAACTTTTCGGGTCTTTTAAATGCTGCTAAATTGACGAAAATGTTGCCAAATTGATAAAATTGACGCTCATCAATGAAAATGACGACTAATTGATGAAAATTCAATATCTTGGAAATACCATAACAAACGATTATATGAATAACCCATTTCTCCGCCCGTCCGTAATGCTTGGCGAAACATTTGGCTTGATGTCACAAACTTGGCGACTTTTTTAAATATTGACAAATTGACGAAAATGTCGCCAAATTGATAAAAATGTCACCAAATTGATAAAAATAACGCTAAATGGGATGCTTTGCAAATTTTTAATTCCGTCATATGACGGGTACACCTTCTAGTATATATACTATCATAACTATCAGGAATCCATTATGCACAGTTGATTCCCCAGAAATTTTCAGTAACATGCTTGCAAATATTTTACAGCATAGATTCACCAAACATGCACGTACACTCACACACCTTTCCTTAAAAAGTTGTTAGTGTGCAGAACGACTTTCCTAGGAACTCCTCTGTATTAATTTTAATTAATAATTCTGTATTAATTTCCTCTGTATTAATTTTATATTATAAAAAATTGTTATTTATAAAACAGAAAAGTTTCAAAAGTACTTGCGAATTCTAAGAAAGGTTTCTCTATTTCAGAAAATGCCAAAAGTGAAAAATATTTTGGAGAAATGTTCGAACAATCGCATCCCCTTATCGAAGAAAATTGACTTTTTATGCCGTGTTCTATTTCCAATAGCATTTGTGATATTTAACTGCATTTTTTGGTTCACTTACATCAAAGGAAGAGACAGTCGACTTATTTTGAAGTGAAGATTCAGAGCGTAAAGATTTTGTATTGTATTTTCTCTCTTCTTTTTTTTTTCCAACTAGTTCTTTGTGCACACTTATAACTTTTTTGTATAAGATGCAAAGATTTCATGCTTGTAAATGTGATATATAAGTTTTTAGTAAAATGTATTTTCTTCGTTTTGTGTATTTTTCTTTTAAAGAGTTGTCTTGATATCACGTTTCAATTTACATAAAAGATCCAGGCTACTAACAACTTTCATGAAATATAAACCTTTGTCATAAAGATAAATAGTAAATTTTTCTCTTTTGAAACAAACAATAACTACTGTATATAATCACTTAGATCTCTCTGGAACGCTTGTCGAAAGGATTAGCACCTTTGGTGACAAATTTGGCGACTTTTCAAATTGTCGCCAAATGGATGAAAATGCAGTCAAATTGATGAAAATTCAATATCTTGGAAAATTAATTTCAATTTCTTTGACACACTTTATCGCTTTATGGGAATTATTAAGCTTATATACTTGATTTAAAATATGTGAGATTCAGTGTTTGTAGGACATTTTGTAAGGGGGGAGTCTATGGGATTGTAAATTAATTGTGTTTTGTTAGAGGATGGTATACTAATTATGTTTAGATAAGGTTTGTCTGTCTGTCGTCTCATTTTTATGTTCAGACTGTCCGACCTATACAAAGGTGTTGCTGTTGAGACCCACACCGTCCGACCTACCAGAAAGGTGCAAGGTAAATGTTTAGATGGTCGGGAAGAGCCACCCAATTTAGACCAGAATCCAGTAGGGGAGGCACCACAGGGACCGTACCCCCCTTCTCCTACCATCAACCGCTCGGAAGAACTTACGGACCCGCATGTTTAACTTGATCGTACTCCATGTGAACACTGCGGTAGTTTTGGCAGCGGAAGGAATCGAGCCCGGGCCTACCAAGTGCAATTCCCGCGCACTAACCACTGAGCTACCGCGCCCTCCTCTACACAAAGGTGTAAAGTATCTGGATGGCCGAGAAAGTGTCACCCAGTTTAGATCCTAACTCAGTGGGGGTGGCGCAATCACAGGGGCCTTTTCATCCTTCCACTACCCATCACTTTTCGGATGGATTTTCGAACCTACTGATTTATCGTGCCCACACTTCGCTTAAACTATGTGTCTCTTCGTTCGTCCCACTTGACGAGAAATTTGGCGGTCATGGCGACATATCTGACGACTTTAGGAGAATGTCGCAAAATTGGCAAACACATCTCAGAATCGACGAATATGCTGCAAAATTGTCGAAAATTTAATAACTCAGAAAATCTACGCTTTTAATTAAATTTAGTTTCTGTGACAATCCGTGTCGCTTTGAGCGAATTATTAATTTAATATTTTATGTTCAAAATATAGTGAGTTTCACTGTTCGTAGAACAAATACGTTTTGTTGAGGAATCTAGGGGTTTGTAAATTAATAGCGATATGTTAGGGGATGGTATAATATGTATGTTTCGATAGCGAGCCGTATAAGAAATAATAATACTGAATGGCAGAGGTGTGTGACTAGCATGTGTCTGGTGATATTAGGAGCGGAAACTCTGCAGGCGGGCGAATGAGATGCAATTTATTGCAACTTTACCACGTTTGATGGACTTTTCCTTCTAGTTACAAATATTATCGAAAACCTTGTAATATCTTTACTTATAAGAGTTTGAATGTTGTATTTGAAGTTCTACAATAACTATATTCATGGAAAAAACAAGATTTAATATGAACGTATGTGGATGTATTTATTACTAGGATAAATCCGAGTAAGTACGAATTCGCTGTGAGTGAGAACTCTGCTTGTTTACTCTCTGCACTTTACATAATCGATTGCTAGAATATAAGGGAATAATATAGAATACAGAATATAAGAATATATCCTGATAAAGTACCCTACTTAACAGTGGGGATACTGTTTTGCTCTAAGTTCAGGGGCTATAGCAGTTGAATAATATGTTATACATACCCCTAACGATAGTTATACGCCCTGTGTGTACTTTCTTCTTGTTCTGTAGCTGTCAGTAATTAAATGATTATAATAGTTATACTATTAGTAATTGAACGGTGAATTAACTTTACTCATTAACTTTCCTAATTCATTAGCTATTTGATAAACTTCCTAATTTAAAGTAATTATTAAAATACTAGAATTTAAGCCTGTCAAAGATAGGGAAATAAACATTCTTATTAAAAGTATCGATCGGTTTCAAAGGCAAAAGCAACCTTCTTCGCCAGGACATACAAGGGCAACCTGCCGTGTTCATGCGGAGTACGATCACGTTAAACATGTGGGTCCGTAAGTCCTTCCAAGAGGTTGGTGGTAGGGGAAGGAGGGTACAGTCCCTGTGGATGCCGCCCCCTTTGGGTTCCGGTCTAAATTGGGTGGCACTTCCCGGCCGTCCAAACAGATACCTTATACATTTCTGGTAGGTCGGACGGCCTGGGCTGAAGAATAAGAAGGGCAACCTTTACTTATGAGAGATAGATCGGCGACTGATGCAATGAAACATTTACTGACGTCACTGAAGCAGTGAAAGGGTGGTGCAAATGTCAGGACAAGGAAAAATAGGTAAATCAAACAAGGAGGAAAAAACGGCGATGGGACAACCCAAAGGTTAGCGCTCGGGGATTGCACTTGAACTACCCCATTTCGATTTCCGGCTCTGCCCAAACTGTCCCCGTGTGCACGCGGAGTACGCGCACGTTAAATATGTGGGTCCGCGAGTCCTTCCGAGAGGTTGGTGGTATGAGAAGGAGGGTACGGTTCTTGTGAATGCCTTTCTCAAGGGATTCCGATCTCAATTGGGTAAAACTTCCCGGCCGTCCAAACAGATACCTTACACCCTCGAGTAGGTCGGACTATCTGAGTCAAACAAGAAGAAGAAGGAGGAGGAACGAACATTATGATGCAATTCCCGGCCATCCAAACAGATACCTTACACCTTCGAGTAGGTCGGACGATCTGAGTCAAAGAAGAAGAAGGAGGAGGAGGAAGGAACATTGTGATGCAATTCCCGGCCATCCAAACAGATACCTTACACTTTCGAGTAGGTCGGGCGATCTGAGTAAAAGAAGAAGAAGGAGGAGGAAGGAACATTGGGATGCAATTCCCGATCATCCAAACAGATATCTTACACCTTCGAGTAGGTCGGACGATCTGAGTCAAAGAAGAAGAAGGAGGAGGAAGGGACTATTTGGGTGCAATTCCAGATCATCCAAACAGATACCTTACACCTTCGAGTAGGTCGGACGATCTGAGTCAAAGAAGAAGAAAGAGGAGGAAGGAACATTGGGATGTAATTTCCGGCCTTTCAAGTAGATACCTTACACCTTTGGGTAGGTCGAATGATGTGGGTCGAAGAAGAAGGAAGGAACAAAGTTTGACACATAGAATGAATACCTAAAGTAGAAAGTGAACGTTCAACACAGGATTCAGATCACTCGTTCAATAGTTCAGTTATTATAAAAGCCCAATTCAAATATAATTGCCAAACAAGCGGAAAAAAGAATTTCTAAATAAAATACGAAAAATAAGTATAACAAAAATTGGTTTTTGAAAGCTAAAAGAGCTCTAACATCGACAACGGTCATCCCTTGCTCTAAATCCTTTGGGTGAGCTGGACGACCTGGGTAATTAATGAAATGAAAGCAACGAAAATAAAGTTCGGGAAAGGGATGAAAATTACTGAAAAGAGAAAAAAGAAGCAAATGAAATCGAAAAATGAAACCGGTTGAGTTCTAAGCAGAGGAGAAGAAAGGATAATTAACATTAATATGACAGTTTGACTCCGTTTGATGTTTCGATGCGTGTCTTGATGAAGAAGACTGTTTTAGCCTTTGAAACCAGTCGATGCTATTCATTTTGCGTTGTAGGCTGCTCTTATTGAAGTTATTTTAGTTTTATTTCGTTTAACAATGTATGCGCTTAGTGTTGAAAAAAGGTTGGAAAATGGATAATCGAAAATTGATTCAGTTAAATTTTGTGCCTAAAGTTTCAGCCTTCTAGATCATCGGGGGGTTTCTAGAAGGCTAGAAAAGACATTTGAAACACCCATTCACCCCATCTTTGGGGTGAGAAATAGGAAATCGGCTCCATTACGTTCTGTCCTATGGTCGACATTATAAGTTTGCAAAAGTTCGGCCTTCTAGATCACCACAGGCTGTCTTCTGGGAGGTCCTGAGAAAACTTCGCCCTCGATGGATATTAAAAATCGGGTTCCATTAGGTGCTGTTCCGTGGTGAGTACTATAAGTATGTAAAGTTTCACCTTCTATGTCATCGGACAGCTTCTGGAGGGTCTGGAAAGATTTTTCGATTTCTGTATTTTGTTCATCCCCAGGAGGGGGAATGAAAAGATGACAATTCAGCTCGGTTAGGTTCTGTTCTGAGGTCGATACTATAAATATACAAACGTTCAGCCTTCTAAGTCACCAGGGGCTTTTGGAGGACCTGAAGAGACTCCCTTTTCCTTTACCCCGGGGAGAATTAAAAATCTCGCTCCGTTAGGTTCTGTCCAGAGGTGAATACTCTAAGTATGCAAAGATTCAGCTTTCCAAGCTTCTAAGTTCAGGGTATTTTGAAGTGTTTAAAAAGAGTAAAAATATCGACAATTATTATATAAATACAGGGTGCATATAAACTGATGGTCAGAACTGTAAGGAGTTATAGAACTCACCAAAACAAACAACTTTCATAATAGAATGTGGGGTCGGAAAGCAGCCGGTGAGCAGCGAAAGGGCGTTTTCTATGGAGTGGATGAAACGCCGCGTCATAATGGAGAATACAGTAAATCCGCATGCAACACGTTCAAAATGCCACCAGCAAAAGTTCTCCGTGAATGTGTGGGCAAGGATTATCCACGACTAATTAATTGGCCCGTATCAGTTACCAGACAGATTAGACGGACAGAAGTACCTCACCTTCCTCCAGCAGGTGCTGCCAGATTTACTACGTGCTGTACCAGCAAATCATCGAGTGATTATGTGGTTCCAGCACGACGGAGCCCCAGCACATTACACCAGGACTGTGCGGAACTACCTGGACATTGCCTTTCCGAACAGATGGATTGGCCGTGGTGATTATTCCGTCTCGTGGCCTCCCAGATCTCCCGGTCTGTCCTGCCTGGATTTTTTCCGCTGGGGACAGCTAAAAAGCGCCGTTTACGAGACGCTCATTGAGTCACCAGAGGACCTTATCGCCCGAATTAGCGTGGCAGTTGCAGACGTTTGTGAAATGCTAGGAATCTTCCAAAGAGTACGCGATTCACTCCGTCGCCGCTCTGACGCCTGTCTCGCAGTTGGTGGTCGTTCATTTGAGCATTTGTTCTAAATATTTCGTTAATAAATTTCCATTATTCGTCTTCATAGTATTCATCTTCACTTCACTCCATTTTGACGCGACATTTCATCCACTTCCAGAGAAAGCGCCCTCTCGCGGTTGCTTTCCGACCCCACATTGTATTGTGAAAGTTTGTTTTGGTGAGTTCTATAACCCCTTACAGTTCTGACCATCAGTTTATATACACCCTGTATAATGTCCAATAATCGTCCTAATTTTTCATTTTCAAACAAGACTAAGATCCCAATAGTTGTAAATGCATTCAAAATGTTTAATATTTATAAACTTTTTTGAAATTGATTACTTTTAGATAAAGAAAATATTAGTTTATTTTTCTCATTCATGATTTTGGAGTTGGGAACTTTATAAATTTTATCATTTTAAGTCAGTGGAAAAACCATACTTGTCTATTAGTTTCACAACATAGAGCTATTAGTTAGAACCCCCAGTTCACACTTGCCTCAACATTTCTAGGAGCTTGTGTAAATAGTGGTAATTTTAGTTATTTTTGAAACATTATGCATTAAAAAATCTGATGTGGGCAACACATGACATTCCCTGCAGATTTATACCCACGTTCTCTTTATTTTAATTAAATTTAATTCACTTGTAATTCAATTTCCGTTCTCATTTGGTAACTGGACTTATTTTCAAAGGTGGCGTAGAGAAAATACGAAAAAACTAGAATATCTCGAGAACGGCTAGTCCTAGTGTAATGGGGTTGGTCTTATTCTTTTCTTCGTTAAAAATTACGTATTGTTACCGAGCCGGTGCTACTCAGGGATAAACTTTCCCTACTAAACTGTATTTGGGTGGCCGTTGATCTCCGGCTCGTTGCTTGGTCGACTTAGTTGTCGGCAGAGCTTGTAACAGAGTCACACATGAATAAATAATAATACTCATTTCAAAATAAGAAGGATTCATTAGTTAACAAAAACAACAAATTTATTAAGTCTAACGGACAAGCATTTCCATCACTACGTCGTTCTAATCATGGGCGGCTAAACGCCTCTGTAACCCGCTTATGCAAAGAGAGAGTGAGAGAGAGAACTCACTGCTATGTGCTCAGCACTACTTAAATTTCGAATAGGGAAAATCAATGAATGCAATTAAAATCATCTTACCGATTTTTGAAGTTCTCGTGATGGCGTCCCTGCTCAATCTAGGCGTACATTTTAAACTCTCCCGCGCACACACACACTTTCAGGACCGAACGTACGTCATCTCCACAAACTGCGATGCTCAATTTTAACTACTCACATGACCAAAATCTGCAATAATAATGATGTCCCCCCCTTTTGAGCGCTCCTACCTATATAGGCTCAAAAAGCGCGCGAAAAATCCCCCTTTGCTCCCGTTACAGCATCAAAGGCGGGATTCCCTGCGTTTTCACTGAATGTAAGAAATACGCCTTGCTTTCCAAAAGATCGCGGCCCCTTCCACAATAAACTCCTTTCAATATCTCGCTCCGCAGTGTCTCCTTTATCAATGGGGGCTGGCCCCCTTACGCGAGTTGGTCATCGGCTTTCTCCGACACCTGACCGGGCCGCATTTTATGACTTTTCCCTTGATTCAGAAATACACGCCTGCATTTCTTATCAAAGGGTTTTAAGTTCTCCTTTTCACATACATTGAATGCGAAGATAAAGCCCCCCGATTTTCAAAAGCGTCCCTGGCGATATTACCGACACGTAATTCAATCTAACTTTCGGGCCAAAATTCCAAGGTACTCCCTCGGAATTGTTACCTTACAATTTCGAAGTACGCACCTGATATTCCTAAACACCGAAATCAGGTGGGTAGCTCTTGTTCATTATATCCCAGCGAAGCCCATGTTTTCAAGTCGGCATGGAAAGCCGGCTGATAACAGTATTAAACAAGTATTTAATGGATATATTTGAGCATACGTAGTTTTTATTTTAGATTTTGGCGATTTTTGAGGGCCATTTTGCAAAAAAGAAAAAAAAAAGGTTATATTTTTCGGAATCGTACCAAAATCTAATCAGCAACAGAGTAATCTACAAATGACTTCTCTACCGAATTTTGTGAAATTCGGTCCATAAATTTTTCAGCTAGAGTGGATAAAGATATTTTTGCAGGCCACTTCGCAAAAAAGGCGGGTTCTTTTATCCGGAATCGTACAAAAAACTAATCAGCACCAGGGTCCCACCCAAGTGACTTACGAAATTTTATGAAATTCGGTCCATTAGTTTTTGAGTTAGAGTGGATACATACATTGCGCAGACAAACAGACAGGAACACAGATGTCACGATAAAAATAGTTTTTTCGTATTCTGGAGGTCTCTAAACGTGTAGATCCGTCGAAAACTCGAGTTGCGATTTTCGGCATGATTCCAATACTTTCCCTATACATTACCATGTATTGCAGGGAAAGTAAAAATAATCAAATAAAATATATATTCTTATTTTTAGAAAGTTGGCCATTTTATAGAGGGAGAAAATAAAAATCTGATATTTTTGTATTTTCAATTTTCAAAACCGGTTTACTGGAATAAAAGTCTGGCAAATACATTTCGCCCTCACTCAAATAAATGACGGCATGAAGCCATGATTGCTTTCAAAATTCATTACAGTTTTAGAGAAACATTCCATTTTAAAAATAAGTTAAGCTCATATATTCTATATTTAATTACTAATTTCTATTCTCTCTCATTGGACCTTAACCATAGATGATAATCTTCTCGGAAATCTTCTTCCTGTGCAACAGTACACATTATGTGATCTGGAATTTTACATATTTGCAGCGGCAATTTTGCGAATTTTTTTGCTGACATATGTTTCAGATTTACCAACTTACTCGTCATATAGTCAGTTTCATGTGCAAAAATATAGGAGATGGCGACCAGGGCTTGATGCTGAATACTCTTCCGCAGATATGAAAGCTGGATAATTTTGTTGACACCAGGCTTGTACACGTTTTCTTTTGTGCTTTTGTGCCAAATCTTGCTGAAAAGTAAAGTGAATCATTCTGGAACACCTTTTTGGCTTGTTTAATAATGTGATTTTTAAAAACATTTCCTAAATAGTTTTTCTTATCCATTTTGACTCCTTTTTTGATGACGAGGAGAGGCAAACTGCCTCTTTTGCTAATACCTCCCCGCACTATTACAGACAGAGGCTTTTGGAACTTCTGAAGAGCTCCTTTTGTTGAAGGAATAACTTTAACTGATTTCACGTAAACGTTGTCATTTTGATTGTTATGAGATGATGGTAGAGAAAATAGTTAGTTCTTCATCTGAAGGAACGATATGATTGACAGCATATCTCTTCAGAAACAGTTTGCATTTTCTTAATCTTTATGCTTTGTTTTTCTCAGCTCATTTATGGATTATCTTTTCCTTTGGGGATTTTATATATAAATATTTTTACTTTCCTTATATGCATAGTATAATGTATAAGGAAAGTATTGTGACCGGATCGAAAATTCGAATTCGAGTTTTCGACGGGAGAGCACGTTTCAAGCATCCCTGAACACGAATCAGACGTTTTTGAGGTGATGTCTGTGTGTGTGTGCATATGTGTGTGTGTATGTGTTTGTGTGTGTGTGTGTGTGTGTGTTTGTGTGTGTGTGTGGGCGATATTTCACGAATGAATGAAGCGATTCGAACAAAATTTGATACAAAAATCACAATCAGTGAATACTGGAAGCCTATTTCTTTGCATGCAATCGAATGTTCAGAACCTACCTAAATTTTGAAATGAAATTTTGAAAAAATTATCAAGAAATTAAAACATTCACTAAAGTTACGTAAATAATCATTTATATAATTTTTCATTAGCAAACAATTGACATAAATTTTAGAACGCTAGCATAAACCGTTCTCGAGATGTTGTACATATTTCAAATAAATTTATCAAAAAATCATATAAAATTCATTAAAAATATTAACTATTGGGAAATCCGTTCACTTTTCATATGTAATATTATGCGATAAATTCATTATTATCATTCTCGTAGATCTAGCTCGTTCCATTTACGGGAGAAGACACTTTGGGTAATAGTATTTTAATTTGAGGCCATTAGTCGTTTATCTACTATAAGAATAACCTATTTCTGTATCCACAATGCTTGGCGAAACTTTGGCGACGAATTTGGCGGAACATCGTCAAATTGACGAGTTTTTAAAATGTTGTCAAATTGACGAAAATATCGCCAAATTGATTAAAATGTCACCAAATTAATAAAAATGACGCAAAATCAATAAAAATGAAGACAAATTGATGAAAATTCAATATCTTAGAAAGAATATAAGAATCTACTATAAGAAAATATACTTTGGGTAATAGTTTTGTATTTTGACTCCATTAGTCATTTATTAACTTTAAGAATAACCTATTTTTCCGATCATCATGATTGACGAAAATTTGGCGACGAATTTGGCTGAATATCGCTTGCCGAGTTTTTAAATGTTGTCAAATTGATGATGAAAAATGTTGCCAAAGTGATAAAAATGTCGCCAAAGTGATAAATATGTCGTCAAATTGATAAGAATGACGCTAAATCAATGAAAATGACAACTAATTGATGAAAATTCAATATTTTGGAAAGAAGAATAACCTATTTCTCCATTTGCAACGCTTGGCGAAATTCTGGCGACAAATTTAGGCGGCATATCGCCAACTTGGCAACTTTTTAAAATGTTGCCAACCAAATTGATAACAATGCTATCAAATTGATAAAAGTGCTATCAAATTGGTAAAAATGTCGCCAAATTGGCGAAACTGTTGCCAAATTGATGATAATGTTATCAAATTGATAAAAATGTCGCAAAATTGATAAAAATGTCGCAAAATTGATAAAAATGATGCCAAATGGGATGCAACGTTTTGCAACTTTTTTATCCCGTCATATGATGGATATACCTTTTATTATACAAGAAATGCCTTCTAAATTGCTAAATATCGCCAACTTGGCGATATTTAGCCCCACACTGACGAAAATTTCTTCCAAAATTGCAAAAATAACGCAAAGTTAATGAAAATGACGCCTAATTGATGAATTTATTATTTAAATATATGGACTATATTGCTTATTGAGGATGATATCAATATTGATAATCGTTAATTTAGAGTTGCGTAAAATATAAATTAATTGGATACGAAATAGTTTTACATGTTGTCATCCAGAAAAGCTCCAAATGTATAATTTAACGTTACAAACACGGTGCCGTAAATTTTTCCCCACTTTTTCACCGTTAAAGAAGTAAATTCATTGCATTACATAAGGAAAGTCATGTGCTGTCCACATCAGATTTTTAATAATAGGTTCAGCCATATTTTTGACAAATGTAACTTTTGTGATATGTTTTTATCATTAAGGATATTGGTGAATTATTTTATGAATTTTTATAATTTTTTTTGTTTGAACACTTCATTTTCTTCCATTATTGTTGCTTATTTGGAAACAGCATGTTTAATTGAACCTCTTTAATATTTTTTCTATCAACCTCTTTGAAAACTAAATGTTTTAAATATCTCAACCTTTAACAATTTCTCTTGCCTTTTAAATGTAATTCCACTATCATATGCCATTTGCACCCATATTGACACAAGGCAATTTTAAATATAAACGCAATTTTAAATATGGTTTGCTGCGATTCAATACATTTCAATGTTCAAGAACAACATCTAGTGTTGCCATCCTGGAAGTAGTTAAAAAATAAAACAGTCTCAAATGAAATTTGCCATTATTTATTTCTGGGCGCCCTGTATATAAGGGTATTCCTCCTAAACATTACCATTTATAGTGCTTGAATAATATCAACAAAAATCTATTGATAAAGATACAAATATTTTCTAAGTATGTAGAATAATCATGTGTTTGTATTTGAGAAATTTCTTATAATGCTTGAAATTATCAATTGAAGCAGCCTCTTTCTGGAATTTTGTTTTGAAAGTGTTATAAAGGATTCTCTTGAATTGTTTGTGTAATGCAATTTAATTCATTTACATTTGAAAATTTCACGTGAAGCATTTCCGCTGGCAAATACAATCTTCGCTATTCAGCATCTCTATTGAAAGTACATTATGTATAATTTAACAACTTTCTATTGAGAATAAATATTCTATCTTCCTCCACACCGTAAGATTAAGTTCTTGTATACAGAAGAAAATGTGCCTTTTCCTAAAACTATTTTATGCAAATGCTTTCTATTCAGCGTTGAGAATTGTACTTGTATTGAGCACCATTTTGAAGTTTTATATCTTTAGGGAATTTATTTGCTTTACTTTGTATTCACTTGTATTTAGAACATTTTTTTTTGTGTTTAATATTATAATTTTTTTACAACGTACTTCGCGTTTATATTTCTTTTTACTTTCCAAATATATATAGTATAATGTATAGGGAAAGTATTATGACGCGGTCGAAAATTCGAATTGGAGTTTTCGAAAGAGGAGCACGTTTCAAGTATCCCTGAACTCGAATCGAACGTTTCTAAGGTGATGTCTGTGTGTGTGTAAGTAAGTAATTGGGTTTGTGTGTGTGTTAGTGTGTTAATGTGTGTGTGTAAGTAATTGGATTTGTGTGTGTGTTAGTGCGTGTATGTGTGCGTTAGTGTGAGTGTGGGTGTGTGTTAGTGTGAGTGTGGGTGTGTGTTAGTGTGAGTGTATGTGTGTGTGTGTTAGTGTTAGTGTGTGTGTTAGTGTTAGTGTGTGTGTTAGTGTGTGTATGTGTTAGTGCGTATGTGTTAGTGTGTGTATTAGTGCATTAGTGTTAGTGTGTGTTAGTTTGTGTATCTGTGAGTCTGTGTAAGCGATATCTCACGAATGAGTGGAACGTTTCGAACGAAATTTGGTACATATGTTACGAACAGTGAATATTGAAAGCTTATTGATTTTAAATGCAATGAAATGTTCTGAAGACCCCGAATGAAATTTTGAAAAAATTAATCAGACTCTTTATTAATGTTACGCATAATATCATTTAAGTAGTTTTTCATTAGAAAACAATTGACATAAACTTTGGAAGCCTAGCACCAACTGTTTACAAGATATTGCACGTTTTTATGATAAATTTATCAAAATATTAAATAAAATTAAAAAAATATTAACTATAGTAAAATATGTTCACTTTTCATTCAATGTGAGACAAATCTGTTAACATCATTCATGTGAATTTGTTCCATTCACGTGAGGAGATACTTGTGTAATAGTTTTGTACTTTTACGACCAATAATTTTTCAATAGTCATTTATATATAAAACAGGATTTTTTAGTCGTCTGTGTGTAACGCTTGGTGATCAATTTGACTAACTTGACGACTAATTTAGTGAAATATCCCCAATTTAGCAATATGTCGCCCCATATTGTTGAAAATAGAGTCAAAATTGCAAGAACTACTCTAAATTAACGGAAACGACCCCAAATTAATCAACTATTTATTAAACTATTTTAATATGTGGACTCTATTGCTTATTGCGGATGCTATCAATACTGATAATTATCAATTTAGAGTTGCGCGAAATACTAGTTAATTGGGTGAATATATATAAATAACACATCGAAATAGTTTTACATGTTGTAATCCGGAAAAGCACTAAATATACAATTCAACGTTAAAAACATTGTGTCGTGTATATTGCACATCACTTTTTTTCACTGCGAAATAATTAAATTAATTGCATTATATAGGGAAATTCATGTGCTGCTCACTTCAATTCTTTTTCATTACGCTACCCATGTTTTGGTTCTGCTACTAAAATAAACTAAATTATATTTTGTTTTTGCTATTCTATATAAAAAAAAATAAATAAAGAAACGCTTTATTTGTTTTTCGAGTAAATGTAAAATTGTTTAAGGTGAAATTAAAAAAGAAACGTATGTGGAAGGCGTTTTAATCTTATTAAGAAATAGCTTACAAAATATCACGTAAACTACTTAGTGTGTACGTGAAAATTTCATTAAATGCATTAAATGGCTTAACAAGGTACCGAAAACAAAAGCACAATTGAATTATATGTTCGTTCTTATCTAAGCGAATGGCCAAATGTCTTTGAGATTTCTGAAATTTGGAAGGCAGTAAATAACTGAAATTATAAATTATTAACGGCAAGACGCACAGCAGAATTGTTTTGTGATTTAAACTAATTAGGGTCCCATATTCGCCTAATAAAGATTAAGAAAGAAACGAATGGGTTGTCGGGAAAAATTGCTATCTTGATAAAAATTATTATCATAAATGTACATGATACTAATTAAGTAGATAAATTAAAACGCTTTTTTTAACTGATTAATGTATTGAGTAAAAACTGGCCAGGAAGGGCACGGGGGTAAAATAATCGTTTGAACACAGACTTGTTTTAAACGGAAATCCTTAGTTAACCCACTACACCCTCTGGAATTTGATGCTGAATCCATATCAGTAAACATCTAAGCTATATCCTTAGTCAATAATGAGAAATGGATGTTTTAATGAAACTTAAGTGGATAAAAACCGGAAGTGGAAATCCTTAGTGAATCTCCCAACCCATCATGGAACTTTGTGTTAAATCCATAAGTTCTATCCGCATCCGATTCTGAGAAATATATGGTTCAAGGAAAAGGAAAATTTTTGTACCGGAATTGAGAAAAGAACCTTAAGTGGAAATCTTTATTTAAATCCCTACCTCCTTTGTAATTCGATGCTGAATCCATATCAGTAATCACCTAAGCTGCATCCATAGCCAAGCCTGAGAAATAGACGTTTCAAGGAAATTTTTTGAACCATAAGTGGGTAAAAACCGGATGTAGAAATCCTTTGTGAACGCCCTTACCTCCTTCGGATTTTAGTGCTGAATCTGTATCAGACGTCATCTAAGTTATATCTCTAGACGATCTAGAAAAATGGATGTCACAAGAAAAATATAAATATTTTAATCGGAAGGGAGATCAACGGAACCGGAAGTGGAAATCCTTAGTGAGTCTCCCTATTTCCTCCAAAATTTATTGCCCCTATGTCGAATCTTGGGAAGTAGATGTTTCAACGAAATTTTTTAATCAAAAGTGGGAAAGGAACTGGAAGGGGAAATCTTTAGTGAATTTCTCTAATTTCTCTAGAATTTAATTTTAAATCTATATCTGTTATCATCTAAGCTGTATTCATAGCCAATCTAAAAAAATAGATGTTTCAAGAAAAAGGAAAGCTTTTGAACCAGATATAGATAAAAAAAGTCCAAGTGAAAATCCTTAGTGAACCACCGACCTCCTCTAGAAATTGATGCCGAATCCATATCAGTAATGATCCAAGTTTCATCTATAGTAGATCCTGAGAAATAGATGCTTCAAAAATTTTTTTGATAAAAAGAATAGTAGCAAAAATTTTCCACCAACAAAATTTTTGTCACCAATTAGCTATCATAACTGTCTTAAAAGGGAGACAGCAAAATTCTAAACGAGTGCGCTTCCTTATGCCGAAATAAAACTTCGAAATACAGACCGTGTTGATTTGATTGCCTGGAATAAATGCCTATTAACTAAACTTTCGTTGATAGTCTATCTGATGAATACTCAGGAAATGTTAAGAAAATGTAGGAAATATCAGAGGTAATTCAGAGAAATACTAGATATAAAATTAAATTTTCCTGGTTAGAAGCTGTTGAGAGGTACAACAAGATTATCTCTGAGACTATTTCGGGTATGGTATATGGTGCAGTATATGGTGATGTATGATGAAGTATGCGGTGAAGTATGGCCAGGTATCTAGTGAAGTATGATGAAGTATGTGGTGAAGTGAAATAGATAGATAAATTCGTGCCAAACTGTAATCAAGTACAGAAATTCTGTTGAACAGAAAGAAATTTACTCCAAAAGGTTTTATCTAAAATTGAAAAATTGAAAAATGTGGGTGAGGATGTAGACTTGTCACCTCTATATGGTATATGGTGCAGTATATGGTGATGTATGATGAAGTATGTGATGTAGTATGATCAAGCATGTTGTGAAGTATGGTGATGTATGTGGTGAAGTGAGCGAAATAGATAAATTCGTGCCAAACAGGAATCAAGTAAAAAAAATTCTGTTGAGCAGAAAGAAAATTACACTAAAAGGTTTTATCTAAAATTGTAAAATGGAAAAATGTAGGTGAGGTTGTAGACGTGTCACCTCCATATTTTAAGGATTAATGCGGTGTTATGATTTATTGCAAAAGAACTAATTATTATTCTAACTTTTAAGAACCAGTAGGAAACTTAGGGTCGGATGTTGACTAAATATTTTGATTAATACTTTATACTAACTTTTGTGTTACATTTTTGATTAATTAATATTTTTCCGCGCTATTAAAACTCAAGATTGAAGTTATATACTTTTTGCAATTTATGGCAACCATTGCATTTTAATGGAATTTACCTGGAATTTGGGACACACGGAGTGCAGAAAACATTTAACGGTCAAGCTCAACATTTTTTTGTATTATAATGGGCCTGTAAAATGAGATTTCTCTAATAGCTGGGTCAACTAAACATTCGATTGCATTTAAAATCGTTAGGGTTTCACTATTCACTAACTGTATTAATCGTACTAAATTATTTTCGAAACGCTTTATTCCTTCATGAGATATCGTTTTCACAAACACACATACTTACTTATATACAAACATACACACACATACCAATATACATACATACATACACACAGAGATCACCTCAGAAACGTTCGACTCGAGTTCAGGAATGCTTAAAACGTGCTCTTCCTTTGAGGATTCAACTTTAAATTTTCACAGTATTTTCCCTATACATTATTCTATGTATATAGGGAAACTAATAGATGAACTGCTAGCTGGGTGCAATCAAATGTCGTGGACATTTAGGAGTTAAAACTGAAAGAAAACGTACAGTCAGGGGGTACTCGGGCGAATAAATATCGGAAACCTCTGCTCTGGAGAATATATAATACATACTAACACTTATTATTACAAAAATATAGATCGATATTATTATCGATATTACTATAAAAAACATTACGATCAAACTCTATGTTATAGTTTATAACCCATCAATTCAAAATTTTTATCCGAAAGAAAAGTAATTATGGATTTTCTTACACAGGAAAAATATATAATAAAAAAAAAACTAAATCTAATACAAGATCTCATTAGTGTTAGTAAAGAAAAACTAAAACGCAAATATGTGTATTCATTTTCACTCATTTCAGTTTTAATATATTTAAATTGAATATTGACGTTCTTGAAAGTAAAGGATTTTTGAAAAGTGATAAAATATTTTTTAAGCTTTTAGGTTTGGGATGATTCTAATTGCAATTAATTTATGCGAAAATCAAATAGTTTTTTAGTCTGCAGTTAGTTTGTTTTAGGATAAATTAAAACTGATAAAAATATAAGGACGTATAGAAAAATTTCCGATATATGCTTATCTTTAATACATAATTAATTTTGTAATTTGCAAATTATTAGTAGGATATCAGATGAAAATATTTAATATTTATTTTAAAATGAAAAGGAAATATATGTAATTTTAATGTTTGGAAAACATTATGCTTTATTCTTCTTTTTACATCATTAATTTCTTAACTGTTAAAATGAGGAATAATAAAATATAATCGCTATTTAAAAATCTAAAATTGATGGATATGAGTATTAATTAACGCATATTGATTAAAATATTGATTAAAATACTGATTATTTGAATGTTTGTTTTGACCTTAATATCTAAGAAATTTTTTATAGGATATTAATACGATAATAAGCTCGTACCCCCATATTCCATGTTATATATATTTTCTGGGTTTACAGGATAAGACAGACGTATGTTATATAATTCTGTATTTAAAGGATATTACGTGATAAACAAAATAACTTTCATTTAAGTAATACAGTATAGAAAGAACTTTAGATAGTACTGGAAGATGGTAATATACAGTTAATTCTACAGAAAAAAATTTCATGTTTAAATAAAGCCAATAAACAACCCTTTTTAATAAAATATTGTGAGTAGAACTTTAAAGTTTCGCACCTTTTTTAAACTTTATATCTTGCATTGTAGAAAATGTAATAACTTCAGTTTTCAACTAAATTACCAAAAGTAACTCAAATCAAATGTACAATCCAGTGATCCATAAGTAGAAGCTTTGCTTAGTTGTTGACATAGACTTCTAAAGAGTGAAATTTTCTGAATTTTTGTTTACCTTAATTCATAAACTAGACAGATAAGACTTTATAATGATACCTTAGGATAAGCTATGCTAATAAGACCTTATCCTGCATAAATTATTTAGCAAATATTCTTTGATCTCTCTGTCAACATAACTTTTCGGAGCATCATCTTCATATTTTCTCTAAACTTTACATCTATGAATATATCAGTTCCCAATTTTTATTTACCCGATTGTTCATTTTTTTCAATATTATACTCACTAAATGGTTATTTCTTTCAATTGTACCTCATGAGTGAAAATTTCTTTGAATTGTAACTCCCGAGTATCAATACAGGGTGATTCAAAACTTTCTGAATAAACGGTAATGGATAATAGTGAACACTAAAACAAATTTTTTTGCTAATCAGGGTATATCTGCAGACGTCACCTTTTGCCGTTGTTGGACAGCGCGGCAATTGGCTATTTTTTGTCATGATTATTCGTAACGCGGACTCAGTACGCGTAACATAGGGCATTGCAGAAAATGGTAGAGACCACTTTGAATATTTGTTAGCGTAAGTGCTAAATGCAAAATTATTTATAAAATCAAGACTGACAAAAAAGCGCCATTTAATTCCTGGTGGTTTCTTTACGAACTAATAACTTTTAGTGCAGCAACTAAAGTCCCATATCCTTATTTATTATATTACCAAGTTTAACCCTTTCGCGACGGAGGAACGAAACATCAGTTCGCTACCAATGAATGGGTCGTATTGTCATTAATTACACGCTAATTACTTTACTTTCAACTTTGACGCTCCACAAAAAGCTAGAAAAGAAATACACTTTACTCGTGTCAAGAATTTTTTCTTGTGCGCTAGTTAAATACGAAGCGTCCTAGTTGATGCGACGCATTTAGTGGATACCGGCGCTAGCCAGGGTGAAGCATTTAGTGGACGCCGGATATAGCAGGCACTAGCCAGGGTGAAGCATTTAGAGGATGCCGGATATAGCCGGCGTTAGTCAGGGTGAAGCATTTAGTGGATGCCGTATATAGCAGGCGCTAGCCAGGATGAAGCATTTAGTGGATGCCGGATATAGCCGGTGTTAGCCAGGGTGAAGCATTTAGTGGATGCCGGATATAGTAAGCGCTAGCCAGGGTGAAGCATTTAGTGGATGCCGGATATAGCCGGCGCTAGCCAGGGTAAAGCATTTAGTACATGCCTGATATAGCCGGCGTTAGCCAGGGTGAAGCATTTAGTGGATGCCGGATATAGTCGGCGCTAGCCAGGGTAAAGCATTTAGTGGATGCCGGATATAGCCGGCGCTAGTCAGGGTGAAGCATTTAGTACATGCCGGATATAGTCGGCGTTAGCCAGGGTGAAGCATTTAGTGGATGCTGGATATAGCCGGCGTTAGCCAGGGTGAAGCATTTAGTGGATGCCGGATATAGTAGGCGCTAGCCAGGGTGAAGCATTTAGTACATGCCCGATATAGCCGGCGTTAGCCAGGGTGAAGCATTTAGTGGATGCCGGATATAGCCGGCGCTAGCCAAGGTGAAGCATATAGTAGATGCCGGATATGTCCGGCGTTAGCCAGGGTTAAGCATTTAGTGAATGCCGATATGGCCGGCGCTAGTCAGGGTGAAGCATTTAGTAGATGCCGGATATAGCCGGCGCTAGCCATGGTGAAGCATTTAGTGGATGCCGGATATAGCCGGTGTTAGCCAGGGTGAAGCATTTAGTGGATGCCGGATATAGCCGGCGTTAGTCAGGGTGAAGCATTTAGAGGATGCCGTATATAGCAGGCGATAGCCAGGATGAAGCATTTAGTGGGTGTCGGATATAGCCGGCGCTAGCAAGGGTGAAGCATTTAGTGGATGCCGGATATAGCAGGCGCTAGCCAGGGTGAAGCATTTAGTACATGCCGGATATAGTCGGCGTTAGCCAGGGTGGGATGCTGGATATAGCTGGCGCTAGCCAGGGTGAAGCATTTAGTGGATGCCGGATATAGCCGGCGTTAGCCAGGGTGAAACATTTAGTGGTTGCCGGATACAGCCGGCGTTAGTCTGGGTGACGCATTTAGTGGATGCCGGATATAGCCGGCGCTAGTAAGGGTGAAGCATTTAGTGGATGCCGGATATAGTCGGCGTTAGCCAGGGTGAAACATTTAGGGGATGCCGGATATAGCCGGCGCTAGCCAGGGCGAAGCATTTAGTGGATGCCGGATATAGCCGGCGTTTGCCAGGGTGAAGCATTTAGTGGATGCCGGAAATAGAAGACGCTAGCCAGGGTGAAGCATTTAGTGGATGCCGGATATAGCCGGCGTTAGTCAGGGTGAAGCATTCAATGGATGCCGGATATAGCAGGCGCTAGCCAGGGCGAAGCATTTAGTGGATGCCGGATATAGCCGGCGTTAGCCAGGGTGAAGCATTTAGTGGATGCCGGATATAGCCGGCGTTAGCCTGGGTGAAGCATTTAGTGGATGCCGGATATAGCCGGCGCTAGCCAGGGTGAAGCATTTAGTACATGCCGGGTATAGCCGGCGTTAGCCAGGGTGAAGCATTTAGTGGATGCCGGATATAGCCGGCGCTAGTAAAGGTGAAGCATTTAGTGGATGCCGGATATAGCCGGCGTTAGCCAGGGTGAAACATTTAGGGGATGCCGGATATAGCCGGCGCTAGCCAGGGTGAAGCATTTAGTGGAAGCCGGATATAGCCGGCGTTTGCCAGGGTGAAGCATTTAATGGATGCCGGATATAGCAGGCGCTAGCCAGGGCGAAGCATTTAGTGGATGCCGGATATAGCCGGCGTTAGCCAGCGTGAAGCATTTAGTAGATGCCGGATATAGTCGTCGCTAGCCAAAGCGACATATTTAGTGGATACTGGATATAACCGGTGCTAGTCATGAAAGGGATAAAAGCTTTACGTTCTGTCGTTTTTTCTTAGGGTGGTTTAATGTTTGAACTTTCATTATGTTTATTCACATTGCCTAATTAGAAAGTGATAGTTTCAATTATTTTGTTACCTCATGATATTTTTATAAACCCCATAAATTCTACGAAACTAAGGATCTTTCAAAATGAAATACGACACACATTACGAATTTGTTAATTTTAGTAGTAGCTACATTTGAATGTCTATATAATATCTATAATATGTCTGCAAAGCTATTTACCAAAATTGATGGAATGCAGATAAGAAAATATTTTGTTGGAAGACGTGATATTAATATTTTTAAATCAATAATCCAAAGTATATTTGACAAATATTTAGTAAAATCTCAAAAGTATATAACTGAATTTGAATAAATTTGACAAGGAGCACCATATACAAATGTTTATAAAATATTAAAACCTTCACAAAAATATACTCACATTGTTGATCATCGTCAATACTTGAATTTTTCAAAGCCTTTTGATATTAATTACTTTGCATACTTCACTAATTAACTACCAATTGTGGCTCTGAAAAGTTTGAGGGGGGGTGGGAGAATTGTCTCAATAAAATATGGAAAAATAAGTTATTTAAGGGCTGACAAAGTAATCTTCTAAATTTCTGTAACAAAGGTTATTAATGAAACTTTTTAGAGCTTATTAATAGGGACAGAGTATTGATTCTTTATGTTCTTTTGTTTTCGTATAGCTCAATTAAACATTCATATACAAACGATAGACGGCATTTTACACATAGATTGCATTTTAATTTATTTAATTTGTTTAGCCTTGCAGAGATTTTAGATAACTCTTTCAAAATTAATGAATATCTGCTGCATTTATTTTTATCTAATTGTTTGCTAGGAGTAATATCAAATAATACATGAATAATTATTATTCCAAACAAATAATTAAATGAAAATACGTATAAGAATGGATGCGAAAATATTTTATGAAAATAACTATCCAGTTTCATAAAACATGTAACTATTATAAATTAAACAAGAAAGATCAATCATGCATAAAGCATTGATTATGAAACACTTTTCAATTGCAATGCAATCTTAGTTAAACATCTCTAAAATGCGATACATTCAGCGGTGATATTTTTTTAAATTATCACAGTACTATAATAATTTATTTTACTTGGAAACTTAAAAACCATGGAGGTAAAAGTACTTTCTAACTCCATGCTTAAAACTTCATCGAAAAAGGCAATGCTATAAAATCGTCTGTTTCTCTATGCAAAATCAATGAATATTTAATTCATATCACCTATATTCCAGACTCCAAAGTTAAATAATTTTGCGTTAAAAAATTCAGCATTTCTTATGCAACTCATCTTACAGCTTGATTTGTTTACATTCTGCATACGTTAAATTTAGGCTTCGTTGAAGAAATAATCAAAGTTATTATTTCTTCAAAGATCATTTAAACTCAAAAATATTATAATTGCTTTGGCGCAGCACATAGATGCACAGAAAAAATAAAGCGGTTTTAGTACGGATGCAACACTAAATATAAATTAAAAAGAAGAACTTTAAAAATCACGATTTTGACACAAGATGGATGCCAGGGCGCGGTAGCCCAGTGGTTAGCGCGTGGGAATTGCACTCGGTAGGCCTGGGTTCAATTTCCTCCGCTGCCAAAACTGCCGCCGTGTTCACGCCGAGTACGATCACGTTAAACATGTGGGTCCGTAAGTCCTTCCGAGAAGTTCGTGGTAGGGGAAGGATGGTACGGTCCCTGTGGATGCCTCCCCCACTGGGTTCCGGTCTAAATTGGATGACTCGTCGTCCAAATTGGGTGGCAACCGTCCAAACGGTTACCTTACACCTTTCTGGTAGGTCGGACGGTCTGGATCTCAACAACAAGATGGATGCCATATTTTATTTTGAAGTGAGTCACGTGATCTCTTCATATAATATGGGTGTCATTATTATTTTAATATTTATTTAAAGATTTACCGAACATATTTTGCTCAAATTTTTTATATATTTTATGAGATAATTTGAATATTTTCTGAAATTTTCAAAGCATTTTGTGAATTTTAACTTTGCTTAAAAAATGTTTGAAAAATTAGGTCCCATAGGGTTCAATGTATTTCACTTTTCAACCGGGTTCAATCCAAAACTAATTGGGTGGTATTATTCATTTACATTCTTATATGTCCCACAGATCGTCTCAACAACATACTAAAATTTCATTTGATAAAAATCATTTTTACGGCAGTTATCGTGCGAACGGATAGACAGACAGACGGAATGACCAAAGTCCTAAACACTTCAACTATAATGGAAAGTGTTAAAAGTATATATAAGAATTTTTAAGGGGTGGGATCTCCTTTACCAGATAAAAAAATCGTTGTTTTGATTGGAATATTCAAAATGTTTTGAGGCTGTCATATCTTCAATTGGTGCGTTGTCTTCCGTTTTACTTGTTATTAAAAAAGAAACGTTTAATAAATATTTGGTAAACCTTTTGGTTTTCATGATAAATTAATTGATAGTTTTGAAAGTACTATTTACGATACAAGTGCTGCACACAGGCTTATAGGTAATATGGGATACATTTACTCCCAATTTTTACTTTCCTTATATACATAATGTATAAGGAAAGTATTGTGACGGGGTCGAACATTCGAATTCGAGTTTTCGACTGGAGAGCACGTTTCAAGCATCCCTGATCACGAAACGAACAATTTTGAAGTGATGTCTGTGTGAAAGTATGTGTGCGTGTGTGTGTGTGAAAGTATGTGTGTGTATGTGTGAAAGTGTGTGTGTGTGTGTGTGTGCAAGTGTGTGTGTATATGTGAAAGTATGTGTGTGTGTGTGTGTGTGTATGTGTGTGTGTGTGTGTGTGTGTGTGTGTCAGTGAGTCTGTGGATACGATATCTCACGAGCGAATGGAGAGATTCGAATGAAATTTGGTACAAAAATCACAATCCGTAAATACTGGAAGCTTTTTGTTTTAAAACACAATCGAATGTTCAGAACCCCGCCCCCCGAATTTTCGAGTGAAATTTTGAAAAAAATCATCAAAAAATCAAAACCTTTAATAAAGTTACGCAAATAGACATTTCTTATGTAATTTTTCCTTAGAAAACGATTGACATAAACTTTAGAAAGCTAGCTTGAACCGTTCTCGAGATATTGCACATTTTTAAAATAAATTTATCATAAAATTCCATAAATTAAAAAATATATAAACTGTTAAGAAACATGTTCACTTTTCATATGTAATATCATGCGATAAATTTGGTGATATCATTCTCGTGGATCTAACTCGTTCCATTCACGAGAAAAGATACTTTGTGTAATACTTTTGTATTTGAACGCCAATAGTCATTTATCCGCTGTAAGAATAACTTCTGGTCCTGAATCGGCTCCGCCGGAAACAGGAGGTCATCAGTAACAACAACAACAACAAGAATAACTTATTTCTCCGTCCATAACGCTTGGCGAGATTTTGGCGACGAATTTAGCGGAATTTCGCCAACTTGGCGACATTTTCAAATGTTGCCAAATTGACGAAAATCTCGCCAAGTGGATAAAAATGACGCTAAATCAATAAAAATGACGATTACAATTACATAATACAATAGTATGCAGAGTTTCTGGATTGATTAGTTTTGACGCTACAATATGCGCAAGGTTGAAATTAACAGTTTTAAATAAAACTATCTAGAAATTAGGAAGGTTTGCTTGATTTGTGCATGAATTGATACACGAATTTTATTTTATAAAATATATACTAATTGGAATATGCTGATAAATCTTTCTCCAAATACTCGTAACATTTTATTTAATAAATTTCAAAAATAATTAGAAAATAATTTTTCTAAGTTTAAAGGATGATCTCACTCTCTTTAATGATAATTAAAATTGGTTATTTTAAAATATTTCTGCATTAATTGTGAAATACTATAAAAATATCATTAATTTGCTTATAAAGAAAATGTATAAAATATTTTTTAAATTAATGTTTCTATTCTGGTCATCAGTTTAAAAATACGCATAGACCTTAAAACCCTGAAATAACATCTAGAATGTTACTTTATGAATCTACTAAGTAATAATGTAATATACATTCAATAAACTCGATTTCATGATTTCAGAGTTCTGTACCATTTAACGCTTCTAGGCACAGGTATATAGACACTATGCAACCTTGAATACAATCTTGAATTATACTTTTTGAACAAACTAGTTTTAAATGATATTTTAAAAAATTACAAGAGTGTGAAGAAACCTACAGTAAAATTTTGTTAAATGACCATCTTGCTTTTCTGTCCACCTGAATAAAGAGAGACGCCTTTTTATGAAATTTATAAGCAAAATGGTTATTGTTTTGTCCGGTATAAAAAGGTCTTTTGGTATAATGACCAATAATACAGGTCCCACTATTGGTAACTCTAACCAGATTTCACTGTAATACTAAAATACGATAACATTTAGTCTTATTACCATAATTCAGTTGCTTCAACTAACGCCTTATTATGTTATTACACAAAACATTAGCTTATTCCGCAAGCCAGAGTATTCATTACGAAGTGATTGGTTTCTGTTTGCATATGCGAGATCCCAAACTGAAGCTCCCATACAGAGAGCTGGCGTATTAGTCATTACGAATCATACTTGCATATTGGTTTACTATTGCATAGTGGCTCTATATCGAGCATTGTGGTATAAATTTGTAATAAAATGAGAGGATTCTTGGAAAATGTTCTAATATAATTCCCGAAAAGGGATACGAATACTTACATTCCCGAAAGAACAAGAAAGAAGGAAAAGTGGATAACTTGTAGAAGACATGAATTCAAGAATATTTTTTTTTTGCCGCTTTCGACAATAAGTGCGCCAAAACAAGTTCGTTCCTCAAGGACATTTTGGAGGTCATTGGTTCCGGTTTTGACGCCTTCTCTCCAAGGCGTTTATCACTATGATTCAATATGGCTATCATGAATCAGACTGTGTTATAGGAGCTCTAGCCCTAAGTGTGATGTGTGACCAAGGAGAGTTTAGTACCAAATCAACGTGAGGGTAAGATTGAAGATTTCACTATTGTGTGAAGTTATAGTTATACTTATGTTAAGTTATACATATATATAAAGTTATTGATAGGTTAAGTTATAGATAGAGCCCCGAAGTTGAGGTAAAAGTTACCAAAATAGGAAGACCTAAAGGGACTAAAATGATTAAAATAGGCATTAAAATATGAAAATCAGGTACTAAAAGTCTGATATATGTACTTAATCTACGAAAATATTATTTCAATAATAGAACCGTAAAAATTTTACCCTAAAATTATTAAAAAACTACTAAGAATTTCGGCTTATGAGACCAGTATCAAGATGTTTATTTACTGCTTGATGTGACGCTAGAAACATTTCCGGGGTTGGAGGTGTTTGGTGACCAAAAATTTTGTTTTCCGTTTCTCCATATATCATTTTTTCGAAATTCAATGGGTTCTTGGGGGGGGGGGGGGGGTATGACTCACAAAATCCACCCTCCCCCTTGAAGACTCAAATTCAACTGATATGGAATGAAAAATCTTACAAGAATAGTGAATCAATTCTTACTGCGCAATACAACTGCATTTTTTTAAACTTTCAAATTGTGAGCGCTGACGTTTCTTTGTTAATATTGTTTTAAATACGGAAAACAATTTCTCTATTTTAGCTGAAGTTATAGATGCATACCTAAAACATCCTGCTATGGAGGGTGCCTTATTTGCCTTACACTAATAGAATGTAACGTAATAAAAAATAAACAATTAAAGTGTTGAATAATTAGACTAAATACGGGGAATGTAATCAATATGTACACATGTGGCCTAAAATATTTTTCCAAGTCCCGAACGGGGAAACGTGATACATTAGCATCCCTTCCTCCTTTGGAAGTAAAAAAAAAGACAGATCAATCATGCATTAAGCATTGATTATGAAACACTTTCCAACTGAAATGAAATTTTATTTAAATATCACTAAAATGCGATACATTCAGTGGTCATATATTTAAAATTATCACAATACTACAATAATTTATTATATTTAAAAACTTCATCGAAAACAAATAAATTTATTCAAATAACGTCATCCAAATATAAATCGCCCGGCTCGCTATATAAAATCGGTGAATATTTCTTTCATAAACCTCATTTTCATTCCTTTTATTCAGCGGCGATATTTTAAAAATTATTACAGTACTGCAATAATTTATTTTACTTAAAAACGTAAAATCATGTAGGTAAAATTACTTTTTAACTCCAAGATTAAAATTTCAACGAAAAAGAAATAATATAGAATCGCATGATTCTCTATGTGAAATCATTGAAAGTTTCATTCATATCAGCTATATTGCAGACGCCGGAACTAAATAATTTTGCGTTAAAGAAATTTAGAAATTTTTATACAACTCATCTTACAGCTTGATGTGTTTACATTCTCAATAAGTGAAAGATAGGCTTCATTGTAGAAATGATCAAAGTTAGATGATCATTTAAACTCCATAATATTGTAACTGCGTTGGCGCAGTATGTAGATGCACAGGAAAAAAAAAATAAAGCGGTTTTAGGACGGATGCAACACTAAATTTAAATTAAAAAGAACTTTAACAAGAAATATCAGAGCCAACGGCCCTACCGTACTGAAAACACCGGTTCTCGTTAGATCACCGAAGTCAAGCAGCATCGGGCGCGATTAGTACTTGGGTGGGTGACCACCTGGGAACACCGCATGCTGTTGGCACATTTCCGGCACGGTAGCCCGGGGATTTGCGCGCTGGATTTGCACGCTGCCACAACTGCCGTCGTGTTCATGCGGAGTACGATCACGTTAAACATGTGGGTCCGTAAGTCCTTCAGAAAGGTTGGAGGTAGGGGAAGGAGGGTACGGTCGCTGTGGATGCCTCCCCCACTGGGTTCAGTCTAAATTGTGTGGCACTTCCCGGCCGTCCAAACGGTTACCTTACAACTTTCTGGTACGTCGGACGGTCTAGGTCTCAACAATAACAACAACAACCAGAAAGATCAATCATGCATAAAGCATTGATTATGAAGCACTTTCCAACTGCAACGCAATTTTATTTAAACATCTCAAAAATGCGATACATTTGGGCGGTAATATTTTTAAAATTATCGCAATGCTACGATAATTTATTATATTTGAAAATTTAAAACTTCATTTAAAAAAAATGAACTTTATTCATATGACGTCATTGAAATATAAATCGTCTGGCTCTCTATGATAGAGCTGTAAATATTTTACTCATAGGTTTTTATTTCATTTACTTCGTTTATCACAACACTACAATAATTTATCTTACTTAAAAACTTAAAATAATGGTTGTAAAAGTAATTTAACTCTATGCTTAAAATTTCATCGAAAATTGTCTGTTATAAAATCAATGTATGTTTCATTCATATCAGCTGTATTGCAGACTCCAGAGTTAAATAATTTTGCGTTAAAGAAATTCAACAATTCTTATACATCTCATCTTACAGTTTGATGCGCTTACATTCTCCATAAGTGGAAATTAGGCTTCATTGTAGAAATATATAATCTGGGTTTGATGATCATTTAAACTCAAATATATTGTAATTGCGTTGTTTCAGAATATAGATGCACAGAAATTGAGTAAAAATAAAGGGGTTTTAGGACGGATACAACACTAAATATAAATTAAAAAGAACTTTAAAAATCACGATTTTGACACAAGATGGATGCCATATTTTACTTTAAAGTGTGTCACGTGATCTCTCCATATAATATGGTGTAGTGATTATTTCAAATTTAATTTAAAAAACTACCGAACATATTTTGCTGAAATTTAATTTATACATTTTAGGGGATAATTTGAATATTTCTTAAATTTTTCGAAGCAATTTGTGAATTTAAATTCACTTGAAAAATGTTTGAAAAATTAGGTCCCATAGGGAACAATGTATTTCATTTTTTCTATCCGGCTTCAATTCAAAACTAATTGGGTGATATTATTCATTTAGATTCCCATAAGTCCCACAGACAGTCTCAACAACATACTAAAATTTCATTTTGTCAGTCATTAAAAGTCATTTTTACGGCAGTTATCGTGCGAACAGCCAGACAGACTGAATAAACGAGGCCATATACACTTTTCAACTATGCTGCAAAGTGTTAAAAATAGGTATTTATGGTAGAACCCCCCCCAAAAGACCCTTTTTCGGAAAACTTTTATAAATAAACAAAATAAGGTAAATATGGTGTTTTGCATGAATTTCCAAGCTTCAGTTATTACTAATGCACATGAGATCTAATAAAGAGATTCAGTTAAGTTGGTTTTATTTTGTTTAGATTAACATACTATTTGATTTCTCAAAAGTTTTGTGTTTTACATTAAAACTAGTGCTAAAACAGTCAGCTGTGACATTTAAGGATATATGCAACTGTGTTTTTGGCTGTTAAAATTTAGTTTTTATTAACATTTTACAACATAGTTGAAAAGTGTTTATGACTCTGTTCATTCTGTCTGCCTGTCTGTTTGTCAATTCGTTCGCAATATAATTCCCTTAAAAATGACTTTACCGAAATTAAATTTTAGTACGTTGTTCAGACGGTTTGTGGGACCTATGGGAATATAAATGAATAATATCACCTAATTAGTTTTGGATTGAACCCTGGTTGAAGAAATGAAATACATTGAACCCTATGGGACCTAATTTTTCAAACATTTTTAAACGAATTTAAAATTCACAAATTGTTTCGAAAGTTTCAGGAAATATTCAAACTATCCCATAAAAAATATAAAAAAAAAATTCAGCAAAATTTATTCGGTAGTTTTTTAAATAAAAATTAAAATATTAATTACACCCATATCATATGAAGAGATGACGTGACCCACTTCAAAATAAAATATGGCATCCATCTTGTGTCAAAATCGTGATTTTTATTCATTTTAATTTATATTTAGTGTTGTATCCGTCCTAAAACCGCTTTATTTTTACTTAATTTCTGTGCATTTGTATTCCGAAACAACGCAATTAGAATATATTTGAGTTTAAATGATCAACAAACTTTTATTATTTCTACAACGAAGCTTAATTTTCACTTATGAGAATGTAAACACATGTATTACCATATGTTATGAGTTTAAACGATCAATGCCATCCATCTTGTGTCAAAATCGTGATTTTTAAAGTTCTTTTTAATTTATATGTAGTGTTGTATCCGTCCTAAAACCGCTTTAGTTTTGCTTAATTTCTGTGCATCTGTATTCTGAAACAACGCAATTAGAATATATTTGAGTTTAAATGATCATCAAACTTTGATTATTTTTACAACGAAGCTTAATTTTCACTTATGGAGAATGTAAACACATGAAACAGTAAGATGACATGTATAAGAATTCTTGAATTTCTTTAATGCAAAATTATTTAGCTATGAAGTCTTCTATATTGCTGATATGAATGAAACATTCATTGATTTTACATGGAGACGCATACGATTTTATAGCTGCCTCTTTCAATGAAGTTTTAAGCATAGATTTAAATTACTTTTACCTCCATGGTTTTAAGTTTTTAAGTAAAATAAATTATTGTAGTATTGTGATGAATGAAAAGAATGGGAAAATGTGTATGAATGAAATATTTACTGCTTTTTCATAGAACCAGGCGATTTATATTTCAACGACGTCATTTGAATAATGTTCATTTTTTTCGATGAAGTTTTAAGTTTTCAAATATAATAAATTAATGTAGTATTATGATAATTTTAAAAATATTACCTCTGAATGTATCGCATTTTAGAGATGTTTAAATAAAATTGCATTTCAGTTGGAAAATGTTTCATAATCAATGCTTTATGCATGATTGATCTTTCTTGCTTTAGTTGCTTCTATTTACGTACCGTGTGTTATGCAGTCTTAGAGGCCTCCCCCATGTTTAAAGTACATTTTGAGAAAGATTAGGGTAGACAGTATACTTTACATTGGTGCCCAAACTTTTAATAGGATTTTATATAGGAGCCACAAATTTCTGATAAGATATCATACGTGTCTTGAGTAGTACTGTCGTATATAGGATATTCAGCATAAATTCCATTTTTATGTCTTAATTTTTTTGTGTTTAAAAAAGTCTGATGTGGGCAACACATGACTTTCCTTATATAAGTAATGAGTTTCCTACTTTTACAGTAAAAAAATAGGTTTTTGTTATAGTAGATACTAATATTCTTTCCATGATATTGAATTTTCGACAATTAGTCGTCATTTTCATTGATTTAGCGTCATTTTTATCCATTTTGCGAGATTTTCGTTAATTTGGCAACATTTCAAAATGTCGCAAAGTTAGCGATATTCCGCCAAATTAGTCGCCAAAATCTCGCCAAGCGTTATGCACTAAGAAATAGGTTATTCTTACAGCAGATAAATGACTATTGGCGCTCAAATACAAAAGTATTACTCAAAGTATATTTTTTCATGAATGGAACGAGCTATATCCACGAGAATGATGTCACCCAATTTATCGCATGGTATTACATATGAAAAGTGAACATGTTTCTCAATAGTAAATATTTTTTTTTATTTTATATGACTTTTTGATATTTTTTTTAAAGAAATGTACAATATCTCGAGAACGGTTCATGTTAGCTTTCTAAAATTTATGCCAATCGTTTTCTAATGAAAAATTACATAAGAAATGTCTATTTGCGTAACTTTATTAGTGGTTTTGATTTTTTGACGATTTTTTCGAAATTTCATTCGAAAATTTAGGGGGGTTCTGAACTTTCGATTGCGTATAAACACAATAGGCTTCCAGTGTTTACGGATTGTGATTTTTGTACCAAATTTGGTTCGAATCGGTCCATTCGCTCGTCAGTTATCGTCTCCACAGACTCACTGACACACACACACACAGACAGACATCACTTCACAAATGTTTGATTCGTGATCAGGGATGCTTGAAACGTGCTCTCCCGTCGAAAACTCGAATTCGAATTTTCGACCCCGTCACAATACTTTCCTTATACATTATGTATATATGGAAAGTAAAAAGAGAACCCTGTAAGTGAATTCAATATATGTCATGCTGAGGTGTGCATTTGTATATTAACACATCACACCACTGGTTTTAGAAAGCGAAAATTTTAATTCAGTAAAATAAACTACTTTACTTCTGAGAAAATGCTTCCTCTGTTTCATCGCAAAAGCAAATTATGTAGACATCATTTAAAACAGGAAGAGAATCATTACATGTGTAGCCAATTTTTCGGCCAATGGGAAAGTTGATGAGATCTGGGAAAGTTGCAAGCTGATGGGAGACAAATATAGAAGTACTAGCAATATATCCGTTCTCCGTATGAAATATATAATATAAATAAACTTAAAATTTTTAATTATGTGCAAATTCTTGTAGTATTTTAAATGACATTGCTATTCAAAACATCTTATTCAAATATTTAATTTGATTCTCCTAAAAATAGATAAAAGAATCTCTGTTCTCGCTATATCAAATTATCGTTACAGGTAGAATAAAACACACTGTAGCGATTATAAATAAACTTACAAAATATATGAAAGTTGATCAATATATGCCAAAATGAAAGTGCTGAAATAGCATTAGAAGATATACCAGTGATACTTTAAACAATTTGTTAACTATGTACAATATATGAGTTTAATTTGCTAAACACAATATACAATTTATTTCATTAACACTTTACAACAAAGTTGAAAAGTGTTTATGACTTTGTTCATTCTGTCTGTCTGTCTGTCCGTTCGCACGATAACTGCCGTAAAAATGACTTAATCAAAATGAAATTTTAGTATGTTGTGCAGACGGTTTGTAGGACCTATGGGAATATAAATGAATATCATCCAATTAGTTTTGGATTGAACCCGGGTTGAAAAAATGAAATACATTGAGCCCTATGGGACCTAATTTTTCAAACATTTTTCAAGCGGAATTAAAATTCACAACTTGCTTCGAAAATTTTAGGTAATATTCAAATCGTTCCATAAAATATATAAAAAAAAATCAGCGAAATATATTCAGTAGTTTTTTAAATAAAAATTAAAATAATAGTAACACCTCTTATATGAAGCGATCACGCGGCCATGATATGAAAAGATCACGTGACCCACTTCAAAATGATATATGGCATCCATCTTGTCTCAAAATCGTGATTTTTAAAGTTCATTTTAATTCATATTGAGTGTTGTATCCGTCCTAAAACCACTTTATTTTTGCTTAAATTCTGTGCATCTACATACTGAAACAACGCAATATATTACAATATATTTGAGTTTAAATGCTCATCCAAATTTGATTATTTCTGCAACGAAGCCTATTTTTCACCTATGTAAAATGTAACAAGAAAGATCAATCATGCATAAGCATTGATTATGAAACACTTTACAACTGAAATGCAATTTCATTTAAAAATTTTCAAAATGTGATACATTCAGTGGTGATATCTTTTACATTATCACAGTACTACAGTAATTTATTATACTTAAATATTTAAAACTGTATCAAAATATGAATCATCTGATTCTCTAAAATTCAGCAATTCTTATGTAACTCACCTTACAATCGCTTGAGATATTCGCAATCTGCATAAGTTAAAATTAGGCTTCGTTGAAGAAATAATAAAAGTTTAGGGATAATTTAAAATCACAATTATTGTAATTGCATAGGCACGGAATTTAGATACACAGATAATATATGTGTGCGCGTGTGTGTGTGTATTCAAAGTATTGGAATCGTGCCGAAGATCGGAACTCGAATTTACGAAGAATCTACACGTTTTGGGACTTCTAGAACACGAAAAAACTATTTTTAGGAAGACGTCTGTGTGTGCAAGGGTGTATCTGTGTATGTTTCTGTGTGTCTGTGAGGATATTACATCCACTCTAATTAAAAAACTAATGGACCGAATTTCATAAAATTTGGTAGGAATGTTTTTTGTGGGAAATCCAGATGTTCATTAGATTATAGTACGATTCGTAATAAAAGAATCTGCCTTCTTTGCGAAATGGCCGGCAGAAATTGCCTTTATCCACTCTAGCTAAAAACTAATGGAACAAATTTAACAAAATTTGGTGTATAATATTTCAATGACCTTCAAGTGATTTATATACCAGATGTAACAAAATTTGGTATATAAATCATATGTAGGTTATTCTAGTACGTTTCGGGAAAAAGGAACTGGCTATTTTTGCGAAATGACCCGCAAAAATCGTTAAATATAAAAATAAAAGACTACGTGTGCTCAATTATATCAATTAAATTCCTATTTTATACGTGACTTTTGACAACAAAAAGAATAAGACAAACCCCATTACTCTAAGACTGGCCATTCTTGAGATATTCTAGTTTTTTCGCGTTTTCGCTACGCCACATTTGACAATAAGTCCAGCTATCAAAGGAGAACCAAATTTAAGTTTAACGTGCAAATTCAATGTCATTTAAAATACTTATGGCTGTTATTTTGAGCAGATAAACTCAAATTATTATTGAAACAAGAAAGATCAATCATGCATAAGCATTGATTATGAAACACTTTCCAACTAAAATGTAATTTCATTTAAAAATTTCTAAAATGTGATTCATTCAGTGGTAATATCTTTTACATTATCACAGTACTACAGTAATTTATTATACATAAATATTTAAAACTGTATCGAAATATAAATCATCTGATTCTTTATGCAAAATCAATGAATATTTCATTCATATAACTTGTATTCCAGACTCCAGAGCTAAATAATTTTGTGTGAAAAAAATTCAGCAATTCTTATGTAATTCATCTTACAATCGCTTGAGATATTTGCATTCTGCATATGTTAAAATTAGGCTTCCTTGAAGAAATAATAAAAGTTTAGGGATCATTTAAAATCACAACTATTGTAATTGCATAGGCACGGAATTTAGATACACAGATAATACACAGATAATATATATGTGTATGTGTATGTACTCAAAGTATTGGAATCGTGCCGAAGATCGGAACTCGAATTTTCAAAGTATCTACACGTTTTGGGACTTCTAGAACACGAAAAAACTACTTTTAGGAAGACGTCTGTGTGTGTAAGGGTGTATCTGTGTATGTTTCTGTGTGTCTGTGTGGATATTACATCCACTCTAATTGAAAAACTAATGGACCGAATTTCATACAATTTGGTAGGTATGTTTTTTGTGGGAAATCCTGATGTTCATTAGATTATAGTACGATTCGTAATAAAAGAATCTGCCTTCTTTGCGAAATGGCCGCAGAAATTGCCTTTATCCACTCTAGCTAAAAACTAATGAACCAAATTTAACAAAATTTGGAGTATAATATTTCAATAACCTACAAGTTATTTACATACCAAATTTAACAAAATTTTGTATATAAATCATTTGTAGGTTATTCTACTACGATTCGGGAAAAAGGAACGGGCTATTTTTGCGAAATGGCCAGCAAAAATCGTTATATATAAAAATAAAAGACTACGTGTGCTCAATTATATCAATTAAATCCCTATTTTATATGTGATTTTTGACAACAAAAAGAATAAGACTAACCCCATTACTCTAGGACTAGCCGTTCTTGAGATATTCTAGTTTTTTCGCGTTTTCGCTACGCCACCTTTGACAATAAGTCTAGCTATCAAATGAGAACCAAATTTAAGTTTAACGTGTAAATTCAATGTCATTTAAAATACTTATGTTGTGCAGATAAACTCAAATTATCATTGAATAAATAAAGAGAACGAATATGAGTTTGCAGAGAAAGACATGTGCTGTCCACATCAGAATTTTTAACAATATTACACCAATGATTTATAGAAGTGAACGGGGATTATTTTCAGGCCATTTCGAAAAAAATGTATAATCTATATTTAAAGATCCATCAAATTTTTGTCGAATAAAATGTTCAACAAATGTAAGCTGTGTACCAAATTTTAACTCTCTAGGACGTAGGAAAGTGCATTTAAAATGCCATCAATTAAATTTATCATGAAGAGTTATATAAAATTTAAAAAGAATGAAAAATTGTTATCTACCAAATTTATCTTAAAATATGAAGCCACTCCCATATGCAAAACGTTTAAACAAATGGAGAGATATTTATTATATAATCTATATATACTAATTGCCAAGTGTCCGTCTGTCTGTCCGTCTGTCTGTCTGTCCGTCTGTCTGTCACGCTTTTTTTAGGCACTTCCCGAATAGATAGAGACTTGCAATTTGGTACACGGCTCGGTCGTTCGATAAAACCCCCTGGAAAAATCGAATTTTTCGAAAACGTTCTATAGAGGGGGTGTCCCACACCAAAACGTTCGAAAAGTGAAATGACGGGAAAGCATGCTTTGCGATGAGATAGAGACTTCAAATTTGGTATATGGGTAAATCACTCGAAAGGAAGAAAGTGTGCAATTTCAGATTTCCAATATTTTCTACTTAAGGGGGGGTGCCCCACACCAAAACGTTCGAAAAGTGAAATGATATGAAAGAATGCTTTGCGATGAGGTAGAGACTTCAAATTTGGTGTATGGGTAAATCGTTCGAAAGGAAGAAAGTGTGCAATTTCAGATTTCCAATATTTTCTACTTAAGGGGGTGCCGTACACTAAAACTTTCGAAAAGAGAAATGATAGGAAAGCATGCTTTGCGATGAGATAGAGACTTCAAATTTGGTGTATGGATAAATCACTCGAAAGGAAGAAAGTGTGCAATTTCAGATTTCCAATATTTTCTACTTAAGGGGGGGGGGGTGCAGCACACCAAAACGTTCGAAAAGTGAAATGATAGGAAAGAATGCTTTGCGATGAGGTTGAGACCTCAAATTTAGTGTATGGGTAAATCGTTCGAAAGGAAGAAAGTGTGCAATTTCAGATTTCCAATATTTTCTACTTAAGGGGGGTGCCGCACACTAAAACGTTCGAAAAGTGAAATGATATGAAAGAATGCTTTGCGATGAGGTAGAGACTTCAAATTTGGTGTATGGGTAAATCGTTCGAAAGGAAGAAAGTGTGCAATTTCAGATTTCCAATATTTTCTACTTAAGGGGGGGGTGCCCCACACCAAAACGTTCGAAAAGTGAAATGATATGAAAGAATGCTTTGCGATGAGGTAGAGACTTCAAATTTAGTGTATGGGTAAATCGTTCGAAAAGAAGAAAGTGTGCAATTTCAGATTTCTAATATTTTCTACTTAAGGGGGGGGTGCCCCACACCAAAACGTTCGAAAAGTCAAATGATATGAAAGAATGCTTTGCGATGAGGTAGAGACTTCAAATTTGGTGTATGGGTAAATCGTTCGAAAGGAAGAAAGTGTGCAATTTCAGATTTCCAATATTTTCTACTTAAGGGGGTGCCGTACACTAAAACTTTCGAAAAGAGAAATGATAGGAAAGCATGCTTTGCGATGAGATAGAGACTTCAAATTTGGTGTATGGATAAATCACTCGAAAGGAAGAAAGTGTGCAATTTCAGATTTCCAATATTTTCTACTTAAGGGGGGGGGGTGCAGCACACCAAAACGTTCGAAAAGTGAAATGATAGGAAAGAATGCTTTGCGATGAGGTAGAGACCTCAAATTTAGTGTATGGGTAAATCGTTCGAAAGGAAGAAAGTGTGCAATTTCAGATTTCCAATATTTTCTACTTAAGGGGGGTGCCGCACACTAAAACGTTCGAAAAGTGAAATGATAGGAAAGAATGCTTTGCGATGAGGTAGAGACTTCAAATTTGGTGTATTGGTAAATCGTTCAAAAGGAAAAAAGCGTGCAATTTCAGATTTCCAATATTTTCTACCTAAGGGGGTGCCGCACACCAAAATATTCGATTTGCAGAATAAATGAGAAAACGCTCCTTTAAAATTTGATAGAGGCTTGAAATTCGGTATATGGGCTAATCATTTGATGGAAACACCCAAGACAAATATAGTTTTTCGAAAATGTTCGTTTAAGGGGGTGCTTCAGAGTAAAACGTTCGAAAAGTGAATTGATAAAAAACCACGCTTCGGATTGAGATAGAGATATCAAATTTGGTATAAGGGTAGATAGTTTGAAAGGAAGAAAGTGTAAAATTTCAGTTTACCAATATTTTCTACTTTAGGGGGTGCCACACGCCAAAATGTTCGATTTTCGGAATAAAGGAGAAACGCCCGTTTTAAAACGTGATAGAGGCTTGATATTTGATATATGGGAAAATAATCTGACAGAATTCACATAAAGAATAGAGTTTTTCAAAAATGTATAATTAAGGGGGTGGGTACTCCACACAAAAGCATTCGAAAGATGAAATGCTAGAAAAGTATGCTTCGCGATGAGATAGAGACTTCAAATTTAGTGTACGGGTAAAAAGTTGGAAAGGAAGAAAGTGTGCAATTTCAATTTTCCAACATTTGTTATTGTAGGGGGTTCCGCTCACTAAAATGTTCGATTTACCGAACAAATGAAAATCGCCTCCTTTACAATGTGATAGAGACTTGAAATTTAGTATATGGGCTAACCATTTGACAAAAAAAACCAAAGATGAGTACAGTTTGACAAAAATGTTCTTTAACGGGGTGCTACACAGAAAAACGTTCGAAAGGTGAAGTGATAGAAAAACATGCTTCTCGATAGGATAGCGACTTCAAATTTGATATTCGAGTGGATAGTTTAAAAGGAAGAGAGTGTGAAATTTTATATTTCCAATATTTGCTACTTTAAGGGGTGCGCACACTAATATGTTCGATTTTCCTAATAAATGAGGCACGCTTCCTTTTAAATGTGATAGAGGCTTGATATTTGGTATTTGGGCCAATCATCTGATAAAAAACACAAGACAAACAGAGTTTTTCAAAAATGTTCATTTATGGATGTACTTCATAGAAAAAAGTTCCAAAGGAGAAATAATAATATAGGAGTGCATCGGGATGAGATAGACTTTAATGTGTTGTACGGGTAGATAATTCGAAAGGAAGAAATCAGCAAATTTAGTCGAATCGATTTGTCGAATAAATATGAAACGCGAATTATTAAAAAATTTACCTTTATTCAAAGGTTGCTTATTGCGAGACCGTTGATTTTCAACGGGTATTCGGCTAGTATCTCTCTCTTTTCTTTCTGGAAGATATCCAAAAGTCAGAATTTAATTGAATTTGTTTTTTTCCCTATATTAAATAATTTTTTTAATTAAAAAACTACTTAACATATTTTACTGAATTTTTTTTTATATATTCTATGGGATAATGTGAATATTTCCTAAAAATTTCGAAGCAATTCGTGAATTTTAAATTTACTTAAAAAATGTTTGAAAAATTAGGTCCCATAGGGTTCAATGTATTTCATTTTTTCAACCCGGGTTCAATAAAAAACTAATTGGGTGATATTATTTATTTATATTCCCATAGGTCCTACAGACCGTCTGAACAACATACTAAAATTTCATTTTGATAAACTCATTTTTACGGCAGTTATCGTGCTAACGGACAGACAGACAGACAGACAGACAGACAGACAGACAGACAGACAGACAGACAGACAGACAGAATGAACAAAGTCATAAACACTTTTCAACTTTGTTGTAAAGTGTTAAAAATAGAGAGAACGTGAATATGAGTCTGCAGGGAAAGACATGTGCTGCCCACATCAGCATTTTCAACGATATTACAACAATGAGTTATAGAAGTGAACGGGGATTATTTGCAGGCCATTTAGAAAAAAATGTAGGAACTATATTTAAAGATCCACCAAATTATTGTAGAATGAAATGTTCTACAAATTTAAGCTGTGTACCAAATTTTAATTATCTAAGACATAGGAAAGTGCTTTAAAAATGCCATCAAATAAGTATATCATGAAGAGTTATAAAATTTAAAAAAAATTGAAAAATTGTTATCTACCAAACTTATTTTAAAATGTGAAGCCTCTCTCATATACAAAATGATTAAACTTTTGGAAAGACATTTATTATTAACACTTTACAACAAAGTTGAAAAGTGTTTATGACTTTGTTCATTCTGTCTGTCTGTCTGTCTGTCTGTCTGCCGTTAGCACGATAACTGCCGTAAAAATGAGTTTATCAAAATGAAATTTTAGTATGTTGTTCAGACGGTCTGTAGGACCTATGGGAATATAAATAAATAATATCACCCAATTAGTTTTTTATTGAACCCGGGTTGAAAAAATGAAATACATTGAACCCTATGGGACCTAATTTTTCAAACATTTTTTAAGTAAATTTAAAATTCACGAATTGCTTCGAAATTTTTAGGAAATATTCACATTATCCCATAGAATATATAAAAAAAATTTCAGTAAAATATGTTAAGTAGTTTTTTAATTAAAAAAATTATTTAATATAGGGAAAAAAACAAATTCAATTAAATTCTGACTTTGGGATATCTTCCAGAAAGAAAAGAGAGAGATATTATATAATAAATATCTCTCCATTTGTTTAAACGTTTTGCATATGGGAGTGGCTTCATATTTTAAAATAAATTTGGTAGATAACAATTTTTCATTTTTTTTAAATTTTATATAACTCTTCATGATAAATTTAATTGATGGCATTTTAAATGCACTTTCCTACGTCCTAGAGAGTTAAATTTGGTACACAGCTTACATTTGTTGAACATTTTATTCGACAAAAATTTGATGGATCTTTAAATATAGATTATACATTTTTTTCGAAATGGCCTGAAAATAATCCCCGTTCACTTCTATAAATCATTGGTGTAATATTGTTAAAAATTCTGATGTGGACAGCACATGTCTTTCTCTGCAGACTCATATTCGTTCTCTTTATTTATTCAATGATAATTTGAGTTTATCTGCACAACATAAGTATTTTAAATGACATTGAATTTACACGTTAAACTTAAATTTGGTTCTCATTTGATAGCTAGACTTATTGTCAAAGGTGGCGTAGCGAAAACGCGAAAAAACTAGAATATCTCAAGAACGGCTAGTCCTAGAGTAATGGGGTTAGTCTTATTCTTTTTGTTGTCAACAATCACATATAAAATAGGAATTTAATTGATATAATTGAGCACACGTAGTCTTTTATTTTTATATATAACGATTTTTGCTGGCCATTTTGCAAAAATAGCCCGTTCCTTTTTCCCGAATCGTAGTAGAATAACCTACAAATGATTTATATACAAAATTTTGTTAAATTTGGTATATAAATCACTTGTAGGTTATTGAAATATTATACTCCAAATTTTGTTAAATTTGGTTCATTAGTTTTTAGCTAGAGTGGATAAAGGCAATTTCTGCGGCCATTTCGCAAAGAAGGCAGATTCTTTTATTACGAATCGTACTATAATCTAATGAACATCAGGATTTCCCACAAAAAACATACCTACCAAATTGTATGAAATTCGGTCCATTAGTTTTTCAATTAGAGTGGATGTAATATCCACACAGACACACAGAAACATACACAGATACACCCTTACACACACAGACGTCTTCCTAAAAGTAGTTTTTTCGTGTTCTAGAAGTCCCAAAACGTGTAGATACTTTGAAAATTCGAGTTCCGATCATCGGCACGATTCCAATACTTTGAGTACATACACATACACATATATATTATCTGTGTATCTAAATTCCGTGCCTATGCAATTACAATAGTTGTGATTTTAAATGATCCCTAAGCTTTTATTATTTCTTCAAGGAAGCCTAATTTTAACATATGCAGAATGCAAATATCTCAAGCGATTGTAAGATGAATTACATAAGAATTGCTGAATTTTTTTCACACAAAATTATTTAGCTCTGGAGTCTGGAATACAAGTTATATGAATGAAATATTCATTGATTTTGCATAAAGAATCAGATGATTTATATTTCGATACAGTTTTAAATATTTAAGTATAATAAATTACTGTAGTACTGTGATAATGTAAAATATATTACCACTGAATGAATCACATTTTAGAAATTTTTAAATGAAATTACATTTCAGTTGGAAAGTGTTTCATAATCAATGCTTATGCATGATTGATCTTTCTTGTATAATATACCTCTTTTTTATTTCTGGAGGATATCCCAAAAGTCAGAATTTAATTGAATTTGTTTTTTTCCCTATAGTAAATATTTTTTAATTAAAAAACTACTTAACATATATTACTGAAATTTTTTTTATATATTTTATGGGATAATATAAATATTTTTTAAAAATTTCGAAGCAATTTGTGAATTTTGAATTTGCTTAAAAAATGTTTGAAAAATTTGGTCCCATAGGGTTCAATGTATATCATTTTTTCAACCCGGGTTCAATAAAAAACTAATTGGGTGATATTATTTATTTATATTCCCATAGGTTCCACAGACCGTCTGAAAAACATGCTAAAATTTCATTTTGATAAAGTCATTTTTACGGCAGTTATCGTGCTAACGGACAGACAGACAGAGAGAATGAACAAAGTCATAAACACTTTTCAACTATGTTGTAAAGTGTTAAAAAATATGTAGAATGAGTTGTATTGGAATTGCTGTATTTCTTTAATAAAAAATCATTTAGTTCATGGAGTCTGCATAGCTGATATGATTGAAATATTCATTGATATTACAAAGAGAAGGACGATTTTTTTCGATGAAGTTTTACTTATAGAGTTTAATTACTTGTAGCTCCATGATCTTAATTTTTAAATAAAATAAATTATTATAGTATTGTGATGAATGACATGATAGGGAAATTATTTATGAATGAAATGCTGCTTTTATAGAGAGAGCCAAGCGGGTTATTTTTTTATGACGTCATTTGAATGGATTTCATTTGTTTTAGATGAAGTTTTCAAATATAATAAATTATCGTAGTATTATGATAATTCAAAAGTTATTACCGAGGAATGTATCACATTTTAGAGATGTTTAAACCAGGCAATTTATATTTCAATGCCGTCATTTGAATGAAGTTCATTTTTTTCGATGAAGATTTAAGTTTTCAAATATAATAAATTAATGTAATATTGTGATAAGTTTTAAAATATTACCGAGGAATGTATTGCATTTTAGACATGTTTAAATAAAATTGCATTGAAGTTGGAAAGTGTTTCATAATCAATGCTTTATGCATGATTGATCTTTCTTGTTAAAAATATTTGCTATAATAGAACATATGATGCAAGAAATAGAAAATATTAATAATTTCCTCAATCTTTAAACCTGAAAGCCGTAATTGATATTATTTGGTCAAAATATAATTTCAGTCAAATATATCCACTCCAAATATAATTTATTTGTATATACATTTCTTTATTATTTAAATCAGAAAAGATTTAATAAAAATTGTCTGCCGTATAAACACATTGGATTTAATTCCGTTGCTAAGCAACATGTTTTTTTTTTAAATAAATTTGAGGGAAATATATCGTTTGCATAATGATATTTCTATGGAAGGTTCGTTTTGTATTAATGTCTCGACAATCTCTGGTTCTAGAAACTCGGAACATGAATTATATATTAAGTGGAGCTATTCCAAGGTTGTAAAGAGCCTTGCTGTCCCAACCGGGAATCGAACCACGTATTTTGTTACAGGCCAGCCAACGCTCTACTTTTGAGAAACTTGGATGGAATTGTAAGCTCTTATCGTCGAAGTTAACTCTGCATTCTCCACCATCTAATGTCATATTGACGAGTAACTGATAATCTGACTGATCATCTCCTTCTATATTTACCTCAAGTTTGAGGTAAAAATGCTGCTATTTTTATCCTCCTGCTACTATTTTTATCCTCCAGGTTATCTTTTTGAGCGGTCGTTAAGCTTACGATTTGATGTAGGCGCTCAATATACCAAAGTCCACTGCATTTGTACTAGTCGTGCTAGGATCACTTTCAGAACCCTGAGATCTTTGCACTAACTTGCAGGGATGATTTGTTCGGGCGCCATTCTAAAGAATCTTGCTACCCCAACCAGGAACTGAATTATAGATTTTCGTACTGTCGAACCGATGCTCTACTGCTGAGCTGTTGGGACGAAATGTCAAGCTCTTATCGTTGAAGTGAAATTTTGCATTCTCTGCCTTCTGTCAGATTGACATGCAACTGACAATCTGACTGACCACCTTCTGCTATTTTTACCTCAGGTTAGCCTCCTGCTGCTATTTTTACCCTCCAGGTTAGGTTCCTGCCTGGTTAGGTTTTTCCAGGTAAGGTTCTGACTTGAAATATGCGCTCAGTATACCAGAGTCCACTGAATCCGTATTAGTCACACTGGGTTAAATTTCAGACTCCCGACATCTTTGCACTAACCTACAGGGTTGATTTGATCGGGTGCCATCGTAAAGAATCTTGCTGCCCCAACCGGAAATCGAACCACAGACCTTCGTACTAGCCAGCCGGCACTCTACCGTTGAGCTGAGACGAAATTGTAAGTTCTTATCGTCGAAGTGAACTCAGCATTTCAAACCTCTAATGTCTGATTGACTTGCAACTGACAATATGACTTACCACCTCTTGCTAATTCTGTCACAAAAAAATAAAGTTCTTCATAGAATGCAAATGCATTTGTATTTATAATGGTAAGGTTTACGTTAAAGAAAAACAAATTCATGAATAACAAGAAAGATCAATAATGTTTAAAGCATTGATTATGAAACACTTTCCAATTTCAATGCAATTTTATTTAAACATGTCTAAAATGCAATACATTCCTCGGTAATATTTTAAAACTTATCACAATACTACATTAATTTATTATATTTGAAACCTTAAACCTTCATAAAAAAAATTAACTTCATTCAAATGATGGCATTAAAGTATAAATTGCCTGGTTTAAACATCTCTAAAATGTGATACATTCCTTGGTAATAATTTTAGAATTGTCATAATACTACGATAATTTATTATATTTGAAAACTTCTTCGAAAACAACTGAAATCCATTCAAATGACGTCATAGAAAAAATAACACGCCTGGCTCTCTCTATAAAAGCAACATTTCATTCATAAATAATTCCCCCATTCATGTCATTCATCACAATACTATAATAATTTATTTTATTTAAAAATTAAGACCATGGAGCTACAAGTAATTAAACTATATGCGTAAAACTTCATCGAAAAATATCGTCCTTCTCTTTCTAAAATCAATGAATATTTCATTCATATCAGCTAAGCAGACTCCATGGACTAAATGATTTTGCGTTAAAGAATTACAGCAATTCTAATACAACTCATTTTACATATTTTGCTGTTTACATTTTACATAGGTGAAAAATAGGCTTAGTTGTAGAAATAATCAAATTTGGGATGAGCATTTAAACACAAATATATTGTCATTGCGTTGTTGCAGTATGTAGATGCACAAAATTTAGGCAAAAATAAAGTAGTTTTAGGACGGATACAACACTCAATATGAATTAAAAAGAACTTTAAAAATCATGATTTTGAGACAAGATGGATGCCATATATCATTTTGAACTATGTCACGTGATCGTCTCATATCATGGTCACGTGATCGCTTCATATAAGAGGTGTTATTATTATTTTAATTTTTATTTAAAAAACTACTGAATATATTTCGTTGAATTTTTTTTTGTATATTTTATGGAACAATTTGAATATTGCCTAACATTTTCGAAGCAATTTGTGAATTTTAAATCCGCTTAAAAAATGCTTGAAAAATTAGGTCCCATAGGGCTCAATGTATTTCATTTTTTCAACCCGGTTCAATCCAAAACTAATTGGGTGATATTATTCATTTATATTCCCATAGGTCCTACAGACCGTCTGAACAACATACTAAAATTTCATTTTGATTAAGTCATTTTTACGGCAGTTATCGTGCTAACGGGCAGACAGACAGAATGAACAAAGTCATAAACACTTTTCAACTTTGTTGTAAAGTGTTAAAAATCATATCGGTTATTTGAGTGATGTTAGGTGCATTAATATTTTATTGAAATATTATTTTCAGATTTGCTATTAATGGTTAAGATCTGTTTAATATAATTTTGAAGTAACTTTATCAAAATTTTGAAGATGTAATTGAAAAAAATATATATGCTTATTTGCTAATCCATTTTGATGTTGAGTTATTTTGGTTATGCATATTCCCTTAAAGAGAGTGGAAATATTGAAAACTCGTAGTTCTCCCTTTCCAGCAAATATATTTTGCACACATTGAGTCTGAACCGCGGCATTATTGGGAGTATTTGCTAACCACTATTTTATGTTTTATTTACGGGACATAATCTTATAAAATATTATGAAATGAATTTATTTTCTTTCACAATGATAGAATTCTTGAATGCCATAAAACATTCACAACAATACTGAACGAACTTACTAGTTTTGAATAGCACTTCACGAACTTACTAGTCCTGAGTGGCCATTCACAAACTTACTAATCTTGAATGGCACTTTATAAACTAACTAATCTTGAATGCTAGTTCATAAACTTAATGGTATTTCACAAATTTACTAGTCTTGAATGGCACTTTACACACATACTAGTCTTGAATCGCACTTTATAAACTTAATAATCTTGATTGGCACTTCACGAATTTACTAGTCGTAAAAGGCGCTTTATGAACTTACTAATCTTGAATGACACTTCATGAAATTATTACACTTGAAACGCACTTCACAAACTTTATGAACTTTCTAATATAGAGTGACACTTTATAAACTTATTAGCTTTGAAAGGCACTTCACAAACTTACTAGTCTTGAATGTCACGTCACAAACTTACTAGTCGAAAAAGGCACTTATGAACTTACTAATCTTGAATGACACTTCATGAAATTATTACACTTGAAACGCACTTCAAACTTTATGAACTTTCTAATATAGAGTGACACTTTATAAACTTATTAGCTTTGAAAGGCACTTCACAAACTTACTAGTCTTGAATGTCACGTTACAAACTTACTAGTCGAAAAAGGCACTTATGAACTTACAAATCTTGAATGACACTTCATGAAATTATTACACTTGAAACGCACTTCACAAACTTTATGAACTTTCTAATATAGAGTGACACTTTATAAACTTATTGGCTTTGAAAGGCACTTCACAAACTTACTAGTCTTGAATGTCACGTCACAAACTTACTAGTCGAAAAAGGCACTTATGAACTTACTAATCTTGAATGACACTTCATGAAATTATTACACTTGAAACGCACTTCAAACTTTATGAACTTTCTAATATAGAGTGACACTTTATAAACTTATTAGCTTTGAAAGGCACTTCACAAACTTACTAGTCTTGAATGTCACGTCACAAACTTACTAGTCGAAAAAGGCACTTATGAACTTACTAATCTTGAATGACACTTCATGAAATTATTACACTTGAAACGCACTTCACAAACTTTATGAACTTTCTAATATAGAGTGAAGCTTTATAAACTTATTAGCTTTGAAAGGCACTTCACAAACTTACTAGTCTTGAATGTCACGTCACAATCTTACTAGTCGAAAAGGGCACTTATGAACTTACTAATCTTGAATGACACTTCATGAAATTATTACACTTGAAACGCACTTCACAAACTTTATGAACTTTCTAATATAGAGTGACACTTTATAAACTTATTAGCTTTGAAAGGCACTTCACAAACTTACTAGTCTTGAATGTCACGTCACAAACTTACTAGTCGAAAAAGGCACTTATGAACTTACTAATCTTGAATGACACTTCATGAAATTATTACACTTGAAACGCACTTCGCAAACTTTATGAACTTTCTAATATAGAGTGGCACTTTATAAACTTATTAGCTTTGAAAGGCACTTCACAAACTTACTAGTCTTGAATGTCACGTCACAAACTTACTAGTCGAAAAGGGCACTTATGAACTTACGATGATTATCTTAAAATGGAATTAAACCAAATGTCAATAGCTCATCAGAGTTAAATTTACCCCATCATTTCTGTGTAAAGAGTCAATTAATACTGACTGCAGGTTTGTTGATCTATTATTAATTTGTTTATACAAGCGCTAACGAATGACATCTCTCAAAGGATTCCAAACCACAACGTGGACTCAACTGAAACACTAGGATTATAAATTATTATCTACCCCAGAGCATAAGATAAATATAATCTTTGTAGTTCTGTAATTCTTATTAAATGGATTTGAATTTTGGTGATGCTTTTATTAACACTTTACAACAAAGTTGAAAAGTGTTTATGACTTTGTTCAGTCTGTCTGTCGGTCTGTCTGTCTGTCTGTCCTTTAGCACGATAACTGCCGTAAAAATGACTTTATCAAAATGAAATTTTAGTATGTTGTTCAGACGGTCTGTGGGATCTATGGGAATATAAATAAATAGTATCACCCAATTAGTTTTTTTTAACCCGGGTGAAAAAATGAAATACATTGAACCCTATGGGACCTAATTTTTCAAACATTTTTTAAGCAAATTTAAAATTCACAAATTGCTTCGAAATTTGTATGAAATATTCACATTATCCCATAAAATATATAAAAAAAATTTCAGTAAAATATATTAAGTAGTTTTTAATTAAAAATTATTTCATATAGGGAAAAAAACAAATTCAATTAAATTCTGACTTTTGGGATATCCTCCAGAAAGAAAAAAGAGATACATTATATAATAAATATCTTTCCAAGAGTTTAATCATTTTGTATATGAGAGAGGCTTCACATTTTAAAATAAATTTGGTAGATAACAATTTTTCAATTTTTTTTAAAAATTTTATATAACTCTTGTGATATATTTATTTGATGGCATTTTTAATGAACTTTTCTAAGTCCTAGAGAGTTAAAATTTGGCACACAGCTTAAATTTGATGAACATTTTATTCTACAAAAATTTGGTGGATCTTTAAATATACATCATAAATTTTTTTCGAAATGGCCTGCAAATAATCCCCGTTCACTTCTATAAATCATTGTTGTAATATTGTTAAAAATTCTGATGTGGGCAGCACATGCCTTTCCCTGCAGACTCATATTCACGTTCTCTTTATTTCTTCAATAAAAATTTGAGTTTATCTGCACAAAATAACAGCCATAAGTATTTTAAATGACATTGAATTTGCACGTTAAACTTAAATTTGGTTCTCATTTGATAGCTGGACTTATTGTCAAAGATGGCGTACTTCTATAAATCATTAATGTAATATTGTTAAAAATTCTGATGTGGGCAGCACATGTCTTTCGCTGCAGACTCATATCACGTGACCCACTTCAAAATGAAATATGGCATTCATCTTGTCCCAAAATCGTGATTTTTAAAGTTCTTTTTAATTCATATTGAGTGTTGTATCCGTCCTAAAACCACATTAATTTTGCTTAAATTCTGTGCATCTACATACTGAAACAACGCAATTACAATATATTTGAGTTTAAATGCTTATCCAAATTTGATTATTTCCACAACGAAGCCTATTTTTCACCTATGTAAAATGTAAACAGCAAAATATGTAGAATGAGTTGTATAAGAATTGCTGTATTTCTTTACCGCAAAATTATTTAGCTCATGGAGTTTGCATAGCTAATATGAATGAAATATTCATTGATTTTACAGAGAGAGAGACGATTTTTTTCGATGAAGTTTTAAGTATAGAGTTTAATTACTTGTAGCTCCATGATCTTAATTTTTAAATAAAATAAATTATTACAGTATTGTGATGAATGAAATGAATAGGGAAATGTTATGAATAAAATGCTGCTTTTATAGAGAGAGCCAGGCGTCTTATTTTTTCTATGATGTCATTTGAATGAATTTCGGTTGTTTTCGATGGTTTTCAAATATAATAAATTATCGTAGTATTATGATAATTTTAAAAGTATTACCGAGGAATGTATTGCATTTTAGAGATGTTTGAACCAGGCAATTTATATTTCAATGCCGTTATTTGAATGAAATGCATTTTGTATTGTATTTTAGATTTGTTTAAATAAAATTGCATGAAAGTTGGACAGCGTTTCATAATCAATGCTTTAAGCATGATTGATCTTTCTTGTTATACATATATTGAATCTTCGGTTTTAATAATGTAATGATTGTCACAGGTAGTGGATGGAGAAAAATGACTTGGGCAGTTCATAACTTTACTTTGAGTCTAAATAATGTTTTCATTTCTTTTGTTATTAACACTTTACAACAAAGTTGAAAAGTTTTTATGACTGTGTTCATTCTGTCTGTCTGTCTGTCCGTTAGCACGATAACTGCCGTAAAAATGACTTAATCAAAATGAAATTTTAGTATGTTGTTCAGACGGTTTGTAGGACCTATGGGAATATAAATGAATAATATCACCCAATTAGTTTTGGATTGAATCCGGGTTGAAAACATGAAATACATTGAGCCCTATGGGACCTAATTTTTCAAACATTTTTAAGCGAATTTAAAATTCACAAATTGCTTCGAAAATTTTAGGTGATATGCAAATTGTTCCATAAAATATATAAAACAAATTCAGCGAAATATATTCAGTAGTTTTTAAGTAAACATTAAAATAATAATAACACCTCTTATATGAAGCGATCACGTGACCATGATATGAAAAGATCACGTGATCCACTTCAAAATGCTATATGGCATCCATCTTGTCTCAAAATCGTGATTTTTAAAGTTCTTTTTAATTCATATTGAGTGTTGTATCCGTCCTAAAACCACATTAATTTTGCTTAAATTCTGTGCATCTACATACTGAAACAACGCAATTACAATATATTTGAGTTTAAATGCTTATCCAAATTTGATTATTTCCACAACGAAGCCTATTTTTCACCTATGTAAAATGTAAACAGCAAAATATGTAGAATGAGTTGTATTAGAATTGCTGTATTTCTTTAACACAAAATCATTTAGTTCATGGAGTCTGCATAGCTGATATGAATGAAATATTCATTGATTTTACAAAGAGAAGGACGATTTTTTTCGATGAAGTTTTACGCATAGAGTTTAATTACTTGTAGCTCCATGGTCTTAATTTTTAAATAAAATAAATTATTATAGTATTGTGATGAATGACATGAATGGGAAATTATTTATGAATGAATTGCTGCTTTTATAGAGAGAGCCAGGCGTGTTATTTTTTCTATGACGTCATTTGAATGAATTTCAGTTGTTTTCGATGAAGTTTTCAAATACAATAAATTATAGTATTATTATGATAATTCTAAAATTATTACCGAGGAATGTATCATATTTTAGACATGTTTAAACCAGGCAATTTGTATTTCAATGCCGTCATTTGAATGAAGTTCATTTTTTTCGATGAAGGTTTAAGTTTTCAAATATAATAAATTAATGTAGTATTGTGATAAGTTTTAAAATATTACCGAGGAATGTATTGCATTTTAGATATGTTTAAATAAAATTGCATTGAAGTTGGAAAGTGTTTCATAATCACTGTTTTAAGCATGATTGATCTTTCTTGTTTTTTATAAAGTCATTTTAAAGTTGAAGAAATTACAATTGGTGCGGTAGCAATTCAGAAAAAATAATTTAAAAACGACGCTTTTCAAGATCGTATACAATTTTTACTATAACCTAAACTGCCAAAGCGAATTTAACGAATGATGGCCTATTTTATGTATTCTGGTGGAAGGCTCACATTTTATTTAAAATTGAAGATTTATTTGATTAAGAATTTAAAACAAAACTTATTTCAATGGTGCTCGGTGATAAAGTGCAATTTGCAATGCTTGCTACATTCTGCTATCATTTTGTTTTACGCCAGTGGAGAAAAAGATAAAATGGCGTAATAGTTCAAACAAATTATATAGAATTCTTTTGAAAATCTTTTCTACCGTGGATCCAGATTAAATCCTCAGACGTGGTGGGAAAGATTTCTGCTTTAAAATTCATTGTAGTCTGGAACCAGGTGTCGTGATTTCAGCCAGAAAAATAAAAGATAAATTAAATTTTTCCTCTCATCAAGTGTTTACGTAGACACGCAATTACATAACAGCGCGAAAGATGATTTCATTTAGATGCAAATCTAAATACCTTATTTTCAATAAGTTATTCTGTTGCTATGTTTATTTTCCAATCATAATCTCCCCCCCCCCCCGTCATTCGACTAGTTATATAGCTAGTAAAATATAAACATCAATATTTCCGCAAAAAGTATTGAAATCTCAGACGAAACACCACTTTCTGGTAAAAATTCATCCCAAAGGAAATGAAACTTCAAAATGGTTTGCACTAAGTGCCAGCAGAGCCAAAACTGTACTGTCAGATCTAGAGTATCCTATTGGAGGACCCTGGCCATTTTTTAAATCATTGAAAGCCGTTTTTAGTCGTAGTAAATTTTAAAAGTTGATAACCACGTCTTGACTTTTAGCTGCTGCACTGTAACATTATCCCGTGATTATTTTAGCCTCGAATGAAGCATAAATTAAATGTTAATTCTTCAATTCTATATCAATTTATGTACTTGTTTCATTTCTGTTGCCTACGTATAACAACTTCACTGTGCCGTCGCCAAGAAGCTATGAAGTGGTAATTAACTATAAAAAAATTTGCTGTAACGGGCTACGTGTGATAAGAAGAGTTAGGATCCTTTAATAGAGTACCCTTGACTTGACACTCTTGCCCTGCAAGGATTTGGCAAAAAGTATTTTAAGATTTTACAACTTTTTTGGAAGTATATATATAGGTTGGTTTTTGTTAACACTTTACAACAAAGCTGAAAAGTGTTTATGACTTTGTTCATTCTGTCTGTCTGTCTGTCTGTCTGTCTGTCCGTTAGCACGATAACTGCCGTAAAAATGACTTAATCAAAATGAAATTTTAGTATGTTGTTCAGACGGTCTGTAGAACCTATGGGAATATAAATGAATAATATCACCCAATTAGTTTTGGATTGAACGCGGGTCGAAAAAATGAAATACATTGAGCCCTATGGGACCTAATTTTTCAAACATTTTTTAAGCGGATTTAATATTCACAAATTGCTTCGAAAAATTTAGGTAATATTCAAATTGTTCCATAAAATATATAAAAAAAAATTCAGCGAAATATATTCAGTAGTTTTTTAAATAAAAATTAAAATAATAATTACACCTCTTATATGAAACGATCACATGACCCACTTCAAAATGATATATGGCATCCATCTTGTTTCAAAATCGTGATTTTTTTAAGTTCTTTTTATTTCATATTGAGTGTTGTATCCGTCCTAAAACTACTTTATTTTTGCTTAAATTCTGTGCATCTTACTGAAACTACTACTTACTGTGCATAATTACTGAAACAACGCAATGACAATATATTTGAGTTTAAATACTCATCTAAATTTGATTATTTCTACAACTAAGGCTATTTTTCACCTATGTAAAATGTAAACAGCAAAATATATGGAATGAGTTGTATTAGAATTACTGTATTTTTTTAACACAAAATAATTTAGTCCATGGAGTCTGCATGGCTGATATGAATGAAATATTAATTGATTTCATAAAAAGAAGGACGATTTTTTTCGAGGAAGTTTCAAGCATAGAGTTTAATTTTTTGTAGCTCCATGGTCTTAAACAAAATGTTTAAATAAAATAAATTATTATAGTATTGTGATGAATGAAATGAATGGGAGAAAGTTATGAATGAAATCCTGTTTTTATAGAGAGATCCAGGCGTGTTATTTTCTCTATGACGTCATTTGAATTAATTTGAGTTGTTTTCGATGAAGTTTTCAAATATAATAAATTATCGTAGTATTATGATAATTCTAAAACTATTACCGAGGAATGTATAACATTTTAGAGATGTTTAAACCTGGCAATTTATATTTCAATGCCGTCATTTGAATGAAGTTCATTTTTTTCGATGAAGGTTTAAGTTTTCAAATATAATAAATTAATGCAGTATTGTGATAAGTTTCAAAATATTACCGAGGAATGTATTGCATTTTAGACTTGTCTATATAAAATTGCATTGAAGTTGGAAAGTGTTTCATAATCAATGCTTTTAGCATGATTGATCTTTCTTGTTTTTCTACTTAGAGAGGAGTTTTCACCATGAAGTGGTAAATTTGAATGCTTATTTAAATTTACATCTAATTAGCTATTTTGCACTAATGTAATATTTGTTTAGTTAACCTGGTATTTATATAATGACGCTGTGAGACTGCCATGGCAATTGAAGCTGCCATAATTCGAACACAAGTTCTTTCTCAAAGAAAATTTATTAAAAAGTTTTTGATATACATATTTTGGTATACACTGGCTTCCAAAATTTAAGCACGGACGGTAAAATCAACAAAAATGGAAAAGTAAAGCTTTGATTAACTCAAAATTATGCGTGAAGGTAGCAAATGTGCTTATACATTAAAGAAAACAAGGATTATACACAAAGCTGAAAAAAAAATATTTACTTCTCGTAAGTTATATGATGACGTCACATTTGGGTGATTAACAAAATGATGTTTAAAGGCAAACAAACCAAACAAAACTTACATTAATATGGTATGTGACCACCCCGGACCTTCACACAATCTTTACAACAAATTTTCCATGCTTTCAATGAGGTGATCAACCATCACAGATGAGAGCAACGGCCAATTCTCCAATAGGGCAGTTTCCAACTCTCTAGGACTGGCTGGAGGAAGTAAACTTGCAGAGACAGCACGCCCGAGGGCATCCCAAAGGTTTTCAATGGGATTAAGGTCGGGGGAATACGCCGGCCACTCCATACGAGAAATACCCTCATATTCCAGGTAATCGTCAACGATGCTAGTTCGATGGGAACGGGCATTATCGTCCATAAGGAGGAAATCAGTATCAACTGCTGCAGCGTAGTCTCGCAATGGGGTCTAGGACTTCATCCCCATACCACCCAGTCGTCACAGAACCGCTTTTAAAGATGTGGAGCTCTATGTGATATCCCATTGAAATTCCAGCCCACACTATGGCGCTTCCACCTCTGAATGCGCGATGTTCGATGATGTTATTGGCCTGATTGCGTATGCCTCGTTCTCTCCAAACCCTTACACGCTTATCATCTGATTCCAGAGCAAATCTGGACTCATCCGTGAACAGGACGTTGCACCAATTTGAGACAGTCCAATTGACATGTTGACGACACCACTTTAATTTTGCCCCTCTAGCTTGGACGATTAGTGATACACAAAAACGTGAAACTCGGGCGTACAGTCCCTTTATGTAGAGCCTTCGGCGCACAGTGCTGGCAGATATTGTCTTAACAAGTGCCGCTGCAACCATGGATGTAACAGTTGTGGGGGTATGTGGTCGATTCAGCTTGGCTACTATATAGTAATATACCGATCATCAGAGGGATGGTAACCCTTGGACGACCGGGCACAGGTCTCCGGACAACTGTTTGACTTGTTTGGAATTGTTTCCATAATCGAGACATTACCGAACGATCAACGCCAAAAAATAGCGACATCTTTGATTGACTGTCCTGCTTCAATGCGTTCGGTAGCACGCCAGCGCTCACTATCTGTCATTCGCCTACTTTCAGTCATAGAAACACGAATACCATCAAAAATAATCTTACAAAAGTTATAAACACTTCGTATCAGCATTTAAATGCACCTCCCCAAACCCTTCAGAATGCTGGCGTCTTCAACGACTGCCTAATTAGCATATATCCAGACAGTCAATCGTGATTGGCTGTAACAAACGATATTTGCATACTGCCATCTACATCCGCAGCGATTTTCAGCCACTCAAATTCAAATACGCTTTCGAAAAATGAAAATTTGCATTGCGTGCTTAACTTTTGGAAAACAGTGTACTTCAGAATACCGCTTTTTTTCGTGTGCACTCTTGGTTGGGTGGTCAGTGACATGAGCATCACGTATTTACAGGCATTTGCATATTCAGACTTATACTTAGTTTCCTAGATCTTTGGGAGTTTTCTCCGAAAATATTTAAGCTCTGGTGTTATTCATAGTATGGGCTTTTCTAATTGGCTTTATAGCCATTGATTATGCATCTAAAATATTGTTGTTATAACCAATTGAGTTATTCCTCCAGAAATAGGCTATCTCAATTTCACTAAACCCAAATTTACTTGTAAGTACATGATGGTTTGATTATTTCCGCTACATACGTAGTATATATATAGGAAAAGTATTGTGACGTGGTCGAAAATTCGAAAAAGAGTTTTCGACGGTTTCAAGTAATTCTAAACTTGAATCGAACGTTTTTGAGGGGATGTCTGTGTGTGTGTCCCTGAGCCAGTAGATGCGATATCTCACCAACGAATGGAGCGCTTCGAATGTAATTTGGTACAATTACACTATATGTCCTATTGAATTTAAACGTGATCAAACGTTCGGAATACCCCCAAAATTTCAAATGAATTTTTGAAAAAACTATACAGAAATTAGGATATTCAACGATGTTAAATAATTTTGTACGTATTTCTTATTCTGTAACGAATGGCACAAACTTTAGAACGCTAGATTGAACCGTTCTCGGGATATTGCACGTTTTTCAAATAAATGTATCTAAATATACATAAAAATGAAATGTTGTAAATGTCATCAGCTATGTAACACGTGGCAAAAATTTGGCTACATTGGTGACAAATTTGGGAAAATATCGCCGACTTAACGCCGCTTTGATGTTGGGCCGAACTGATGAAAATGTCGCCAAATTGGCACATAGTGGTCCCCGATTATAAGAATCACGTTCGTTTTGATTGCTTTGATTCTTAGAAGCAGTTGATTCTTAAATACGGAAATTTTTTAAATACTGCTCTTCTATAGTAAACAGTAACTGCAATACTTAGTTTTACAGGATTTAAATGATATGTATATGTCTAAGTAATATTACAAATTTGTAAATCTACTTTTGAAATCTACTTTTGACGCAAAATCGCTAGCATAGGGGTTGGTGGGGTGAAAACACTTTCTCGGAATATTCTGCTAAAATAAACCAACTATACAAAAAACTTTCCTTGGAGGGAAAATGCTGATTTTTTTTCTATCACCGGTGCTGTTTTTAATCATCGTTTGCGAATATCTCTAATTACTTTCTAAAAATTTTGTCAATATCTCTAATTACTTTCTAAAAACTTTTATTAGTAGTTAAAAAACAATTTAAGATTACCGTATGTATATGATTCTAATAAAATAACTATATGTTTATCATTTATTTTATTCCACGGCAGCCTTATATTTTCTCCGATGTTTAATATGAGGGGGATTTAATATGAGGGGGATTTAATATGAAACTTTTTAGAGTTTCATATATAGCGACAAAAATTGTGGGAGAGGGAGGGGAGAGGTTTTCCTGGGGAGAATGGATCGACGGAATTCTACAATATATTTGGTATTTCGAAATTATTAAACACATTAGTAGTATATTCGTCCTCCAAATACAAATTCACAATGTGCAAATTCCTATCTATCTATATATACTAATCGCCAAGTGTCCGTCTGTCTGTCTGTCCGTCTGTCTGTCCGTCTGTCTGTCCGTCTGTCTGTCACGCCTTTTTTAGGCACTTCCCGAATAGATAGAGACTTGCAATTTGGTACACGGCTCGGTCGTTCGATAAAACCCCCTGGAAAAATCGAATTTTTCGAAAACGTTCTATAGAGGGGGTGCCCCACACCAAAACGTTCGAAAAGTGAAATGACGGGAAAGCATGCTTTGCGATGAGATAGAGACTTCAAATTTGGTATATGGGTAAATCACTCGAAAGGAAGAAAGTGTGCAATTTCAGATTTCCAATATTTTCTGCTTAAGGGGGGGGGGGGTGCAGCACACCAAAACGTTCGAAAAGTGAAATGATAGGAGAGCATGCTTTGCGATGAGGTAGAGACTTCAAATTTGGTGTATGGGTAAATCGTTCGAAAGGAAGAAAGTGTGCAATTTCAGATTTCCAATATTTTCTACTTAAGGCGGTGCCGCACACAAAAACGTTCGAAAAGTAAAATGATGGGAAAGAATACTTTGCGATGAGGTAGAGACTTCAAATTTGGTGTATGGCTAAATTGTTCGAAAGGAAGAAAGTGTGCAATTTCCGATTTCCAATATTTTCTACTTAAGGGGGTGCCGCACACTAAAACGTTCGAAAAGTGAAATGATAGGAAATCATGCTTTGCGATGAGATAGAGACTTCAAATTTGGTGTATTGGTAAATCGTTCGAAAGGAAGAAAGCGTGCAATTTCAGATTTCCAATATTTTCTACTTAAGGGGGTGCCGCACACCAAAATATTCGATTTGCAGAATAAATGAGAAAACGATCCTTTAAAATTTGATAGAGGCTTGAAATTCGGTATATGGACTAATCATTTGATGGGAACACCCAAGACAAATATAGTTTTTCAAAAATGTTCGTTTAAGGGGGTGCTCCAGAGTAAACGTTCGAAAAGTGAATTGATAAAAAACCATAATTCGGAATGAGATAGAGATATCAAATTTGGTATAAGGGTAGATAGTGTGGAAGGAAGAAAATGTATAATTTCAGTTTACCAAAATTTTCTAATTTAGGGGGTGTCGCACACTAAAATGTTCGATTTTCGGAATAAAGGAGAAACGCCTTTTTCAAAAGGTGATAGGGGCTTAATATTTGGTATATGGGCGAATCATCTCATAGAAATCAGAAAAAGAATAGAGTTTTTCAAAAATGTATAGTTAAGGGGGTGGGTACTCCACACAAAAGCATTCGAAAGATGAAATGCTAGAAATGCATACTTCACGATGAGATAGAGACTTCAAATTTGGTGTACGGGTAAATAGTTGGAAAGAAGGAAAGTGTGCAATTTCAGTTTTCAAACTTTTGCTATTGTAGGGGGTGCCGCTCACTAAAATTTTCGATTTGCCGAACAAATGAAAAACGCCTTCTTTACAATGTGATAGAAGCTTGAAATTTAGTATATGGGCTAACTATTTGACAAAAACACCAAACATGAATACAGTTTGACAAAAATGTTCATTAACGGGGTGCTACACAGAAAAACGTTCGAAAAGTGAAGTGATAGAAAAAAATGCTTCTCGATAGGATAGAGACTTCAAATTTGGTGTACGGGTAGATAGTTTGAAAAGAAGAAAGCGTGAAATTTCAGCTTTCCAATATTTGCTACTTTAAGGGATGCCGCACACTAATATGTTCGATTTTCGGAATAAATGAGGCACGCTTCCTTTTAAATGTGACAGAGGCTTGATATTAGGTATATGGGCCAATCATCTGATAAAAAACCCAAGACAAAGAGAGTTTTTCAAAAATGTTCATTTATGGGTGTGCTTCACAGAAAAAAGTTCCAAAGGAGAAATAATAATATAGGGGTGTCTCGGGATGAGATAGAATTTAATGTAGTGTACGGGTAAATAATTCGAAAGGAAGAAATGCGCAAATTTAGTTTCCCAATATTTTCTTCTTTAGGGGTTCTGCACACCAAAGTATTCGATTTGTCGAACAAATGTGAAAAGCGAATTATTAAAAAATTTACATTATTCAGGGGTTGCTTATTGCGATACCGTTGATTTTCAACGGGTATTCGGCTAGTAGTATTCTAAATGGCATTGTTATTCAAAACATTCTATACAATATTTAAACCTGAGTATTAGAAGATATAATCGTACTACAATATATGAGTTCAAATCTTCGCCAAAATGAAACAGATGAAGTAAGAAATTAACAAGAAAGATCAATCATGCTTAAAGCATTGATTACGAAACACTTTCCAACTTCAATGCAATTTTATTTAAACATGTCTAAAATGCAATACATTCCTCGGTAATATTTTAAAACTTATCACAATACTACATTAATTTATTATATTTGAAACCTTAAACCTTCATCGAAAAAAATTAACTTCATTCAAATGACGGCATTAAAATATAAATTGCCTGGTTTAAACATCTCTAAAATGTGATACATTCCTCGGTAATAATTTTAGAATTATCATAATACTACGATAATTTATTATATTTGAAAACTTCATCGAAAACAACTGAAATCCATTCAAATGACGTCATAGAAAAAATAACACGCCTGGCTCTCTCTATAAAAGCAACATTTCATTCATAAATAATTCCCCCATTCATGTCATTCATCACAATACTATAATAATTTATATTATTTAAAAATTAAGACCATGGAGCTACAAGTAAGTAAAACTCTATGCGTAAAACTTCATCGAAAATTATCGTCCTTCTCTTTCTAAAATCAATGAATATTTCATTCATATCAGCCATGCAGACTCCATGGACTAAATGATTTTGTGTTAAAGAATTACAGCGATTCTAATACAACTCATTCTACATATTTTGCTGTTTACATTTTACATAGGTGAAAAATAGGCTTAATAGTAGAAATAATCAAATTTGTATGAGCATTTAAACTGAAATATATTGTCATTGCGTTGTTAAAGTATGTAGATGCACAGAATTTAGGCCAAAATAAAGTAGTTTTAGGATGAATACAACACTCAATATGAATTAGAAAGAACTTTAGAAATCACGATTTTGAGACAAGATGGATGCCATATATCATTTTGAAGTGGGTCATGTGATCGTTTCATATCATGGACACGTGATCGCTTCATATAAGAGGTGTTATTATTATTTTTATTTTTATTTAAAAAACTACTGAATATATTTCGCTGAATTTTTTTTATATATTTTATGGAACCATTTGAATATTGCCTAAAATTTTCGAAGCAATTTGTGAATTTTAAATCCGCTTAAAAAATGCTTGAAAAATTAGGTCCCATAGGGCTCAATGTATTCCATTTTTTCAACCCGGGTTCAATCCAAAACTAATTAGGTGATATTATTCATTTATATTCCCATAGGTCCTATAGACCGTCTGAACAACATACTAAAATTTCATTTTGATTAAGTCATTTTTACGGCAGTTATCGTGCTAACGGACAGACAGACAGACAGACAGACAGACAGACAGAATGAACAAAGTCATAAACACTTTTCAACTTTGTTGTAAAGTGTTAAAAACATTAATAATGCCCGTTATCTTTAAACCGGGTTTATTTTATATGCATTTTTTTATTTAAATCGGAAAAGATTTACTAAAAAAATAATATATCTAAACATGCTGGATTTAATTCCGTTGCTGAGCGACATGATATAATTTTCTTCAAATAAATTAGCGGAAAAAATATCGTCTGCATAATGTTATCTCTGCGGAAGGTTTAATTGTGCGTTTTTAACACTGTCCAACATAGTTGAAAAGTGTTTATGACTTTGTTTATTCTGTCCGTCTGTCTGTCCGTTCGCACGATAACTGCCGTAAAAATGACTTTATCAAAATGATATTTTAGTATGGTGTTGAGACGGTGTGTGAGACATATGGGAATGTAAGTGAATAATATCACCCAATTAATTTTGGATTGAACCCGGGTTGAAAAAGTGAAATACATTAAACCCTATGGGACTTAATTTCTTAAACATTTTTTAAGTGAAGTTAAAATTCACAAATTGCTTCGAAAGTTTTAGGAAATATTCAAATTATCCCACAAAATATATAAAAAAATATTTCAGCAAAATATGTTTGGTAGTTTTTTAAAGAAAAATTAAAATAATACCGATATTATATGAAGAGATCACGTGACCCACTTTAAAATAAAATATGACATACATCTTTTATTCCCAGTCTAAAAATCGTGATTTTTAAAGTTTTTAAAATGTATATTTAGTGTTGCATCCGTCCTAAATCGCTTTATTTTTGCCTATTTTCTGTGCATCTATATTCTGTGACAATAATTACAAAATTTTTGAATTTAAATGATCATCAAACTTTGATTATTTCTTCAACGAAGCCTAATTTTAATGGATGCAGAATGTAAACAAGTGATTATAAGGTGAGTTGTACAAGAATGGTTGAATTTTTTTCCTGCAAAATTATTTAGTTCTGAAGTCTGGAACAAAAGTGATATGAATGAAATATTCATTGCTTTTACATAGAGAGCCAGAGGATTTATATTTCAATGACGTCATTTGAATAATGTTTATTTTTTTCAATGAAGTTTTCACTTACGGAGAATGTAAACACCGAAAGATGTAGAATGAGTTGTATAAGAATTGCTCCATTTCTTTAACTCAAAATTATTTAGCTCATGGAGTCTGCAATAGAGCTGATATGAATGAAACATTCATTGATTTTACACAGAGAACCAAACATTTGCACGCTACCACAAAATGCCGCCGTGTTCATGCGGAGTACGATCACGTTAAACATGTGGGTCCGTAAGTCCTTCCGAGAGGTTGGTGGTAGGGGAAGGAGGGTACGGTCCCTGTGGATGCCTCCCCCACTGGGTTCCGGTCTAAATTGGGTGGCACTTCCCGGCCGTCCATACAGTTACCTTACACCTTTCTGGTAGGTCGGACGGTCTGGGTCTCAACAACAACAACAGAGAACCAAACGATTTTTTCGAAGAAGTTTTAAGCATAGAGTTAAATTACTTGTACCTCCATGGTTTTAAGTTTTTAAATAAAATAAATTATTATAGTATTGTGATGAATGGAAAAAAAGTTTATGAATGAAATGCTGCTTTTATAATAATTTATAGAGAGGGCCAGGCGATTTATATTTCGATGACGTCATTTGAATAAAGTTCATTTGTTTTCTATGAAGTTTTCAAATATAATAAATTATAGTAGTACTGTGATAATTTAAAATATATCAGAGCTGAATGTATCGCATACTAGAGATGTTTAAATAAAACTGCATTTCAGTTGGAAAATGTTTCATAATCAATGCTTTATGCATGATTGATCTTTCTTGTTATTAATATTTCAACAATTCCTGGTCCTAGAAATTCAAAATAGGGACTAAAGTTTAATTGGGGCTATTCTAAGGCTGCCCACAAAATTTCATGAAATTCAGCCTAGCCGTACTACAGTGATGATGAGACAAACACACATATACACATACATAACCACAGACAGATTTTCAATTTTGTTTATATAGATTAAATACATTTTAAAACTTGAAACTTCTCTTTTGATATTAGTGACCAAAAGTTTATTTTGGTAATTTCACGAGTTTGGAAGCATATTATATTGAGGATGTTACTCGTTCTGTGTTAACTTAATGTATGCACAAAGGAAAATGCAAATTAGAATAATGTTGCGACGGACAAAAGCTAAATTAATATCTCTGCTTCAGAAGTTTCACTGGCAAATATCCAATGAGTAGGATCTCATGCTTTCAGTTGAGGGAGTACGGAATATACAAACACTAATAAGGATTCACCAGATAAAGTGTGGACGACGCATGAATGTCACATTTATTTAATTAATTAGATAATTGGATAAAATAGGACATTTCTTTTGAGATGGATTAAATATCTGTTTGTATAGTATAAGAAGATTTTATTTCTTTATGCAATATTTGTTAGTTTATGAGTTTATGGAATGGATTATTTATATAATATGTACTGAACTGACTGAGCGAGTGAGAGGGTGATATATCAAAATTATCGAACTCTTCTCCTATAGCTAGGATCTTGATTTTATTGTTATGGTTTTAGTCTCATTTTCGAGATTAATGGGGAAGTCTAAAATTTTAAAAGTTCGAATTAGGGGTGACGGTGCAAAAGAATTCAAAACAATTTTGAGAATAATATATATAAATATACAGGGTGTTCCAAAACATTGACCTCGGTTTTTAGGGTACAGATTTTTATTAAATCGATTAAAATTTTCAAGGGAATTAAATTTTAAAAAATACACAATTTAAATTTTTTATACGGTCCCCATACAAAAACATTTCTAATGAGTAAAATGTGCCACATACATAAATAAGGTGATGTACAACATTTCAGAATTTTATCATAAAAAGTCCCATAGATATGAAAAGACAAAAGTGCTAAATTAAACCACTTTTCGATGCATCGATATGGATTCTCAGAGGGAAAAAATCATGTCGGCAGATCGCGTTTCAGGGATCATACACAAATTACGAAAGAAAACAATGATTACATAAATAAATAATAATTTTGCTTTTTATTGGTACAAAAGTATATACACTGTGTAAAAATGATAACTTTACACAAAGATTATAAAGCTTGTTCAAAATGTTTTCCATCCATGCCAAAGATCCATTAAAGATAAGAGGCAGATATTATTTGAATATGATACATTTCTGCGTTGCGTCATTTGCACTTTTGCTGTAAACATTTACATTTTAATTTATGATTAATCCCTCACCAACTTTGTTTAAATATATTTCTGGGACTTTTTATGACAAAATGCTGAAATTTTGTACATCACCTTATTAGTGTATGAGACACATTTTACTCTTGGAAATGTTTTTGTATGGGGGCCGTATAAAAATCTTTATTATGAATGTCATTTTTTCTCTAATTCATATATTATATATCGATATGTTGACGACTTAATTTGTATTATCATTGATGATTCCTATCCAATTAATATTAATTTTTACTCTTCTAACATAGATTTAATCCCTAATGAGCCTAGTGTTAGTCAATCTGTAAATTATTTAGACCTAAATTTAGATACCCTCCATAATCATGTTGTTACCAATCTATATGATAAAAAAGATTCTTATAGCTTCACTATCGTTAAGCTGCTATCATATCGATCTTGTAATTCTATGCAATTGTTTAGAAATCTCATTTTAAACCAGCTATTTTAAATACATCGACTTTCTGATCCTCAGTTTCACTTTTTCCACTTCAATAATCTTAAACGCATATGTCGAAATTACCTGTATCCAGAAGTATTTGTAAATAATATTATTAATAATTTCAACTACACCATGTAGTAATTTTACAATTGTATTATTTATCCTTGATTAGATAACTCCTTTTTGGGAGTTTCCCACTTTCTTATCACTTAGCTTTCCACAAGGCCTGAGTCTGATACTGTTTACTATTTTTGAAAGACTACTGTCCACTTGTACTGAGTCCTATACTGATTACTGTTTTTGAAAGTCTTCATTCAAATAAATTTTTTGTATACATTTTTTGTATATCTGGTATTTAATTCATTTGGTATTTATTATTTCTCCTTCCACTAGCCAGTAGACAGTTCCAATGGTGTCCATAGTAAAATACTATCGCCATTGTCAGAAAGTGGCTATTCCATCGGTTTTAATTCGAATTGTATGGCTGTCCTGACGAGAATGCAATTTCGAACTAACCGACATTTTTTTTATGTAGTTTCAACTGGTTGTTTGTTCTTTATGTATTGATCTTTAATCTTGAGCTAATTATTATTGCATTTTCTTCTTTTTGCCGTGTTTACTTTTTCATTTGATATATTTATATTTATTTATATATACCTATTTAATTGTGATTTATGTATACTGATAATTCCCTCATCCCTATACCATTATTGTGATAAGTTACCTAATATTTTATCCTTAGTCTTGGTCTATAGTTACTTATTTGTAACAGATATGCTAGAGATGGTTTTTTTTGTACTTACAGTAGTTTGCATAGTTTTTGATTAAAAAAAATTTCAATTTTTAATTATATATATATATATATATATATATATATATATATATATATATATATATATATATATATATATATATATATATATAAATTAAAATAAAAAAACAAAAGTGCTGGAGTGCAAATCTGTAAACACAGCATAAAACCGCGGGTAGTATAATAACGTGTATTTAATTACATTATATATATATATATATATATATATATATATATATATATATATATATATATATATATATATATATATATTGAGGATTTGAATGTTACTAAGGCTTTTAAATACAACAAGCCGATTGGTAGATCTATTTTTAATTACAATGAAATTTCACAATCTCTCGCTATAGACGAAGATTCCAAGACAAATGTAGATAATGATTGTATTTGCAGGGTAGAGGAATATGCTGAATATATAAATCCTCATTTGGGTCATATAGTTACAGGAGACTCAGCAATAGTTAAAGACGACACGTTGAGAACCATTATGTCATTTGGTAGAAATTTTAGGTTACCATCTTGTAATAACTCTTTTCAAGTTTTAATGTCAATAAATCTATCTTAACCTTGATAAATATATTTATAAATTAGCCACTAAATATGCTCTGCCTTTAGAGGCATTTAATATGTGGAAATTTACTTTATTAAAATTTATTAAAAATACTATATGTAGTATTAAATTGTCTGATTTTTATATAATATTGACAATTTAAAACATTCCATTAATGATTTACAAAGATCTTTTGTTATTACTTATGTTGATAAAGACTAATAATTATGCTATTATTTGTAAAAAATTCTATATACAATTTCTGTTAGATTATTTAAAGAAAAATTGTTTATTTGAACTGGATTCACACTCCATTAATAGTATAAAACTGAAAATTATCAATATGTATAGTGATTTAAATATTAATTATAAATTTCTTAAATTTCCATATATAGTGCTTATTCCTAAATTTCATAAAGATACTATTAAATTTAGAACAGTAACTAGTGGTTATAATACTTTCTCTACTACTGCGAGTAAATTACTACTGAATTATTTAAATGTAATAAATGATAGTTTACGTTTTTCTAGCAATAACTACCTTATTCTAAATAACAGTAAAGAATTAAAGAATAAATTAACATCACTACTTAAATTAATTGGATTTCAATCTTTTGATTTTAAAGATCTTTTTAATACTATTAAGATCTCTGATCTTTATGTAGTAATTTTAGCTTTTATATAATGCTTATATTACTAATCATTCTACTCATACTATATTGACAAATTTTCCTAAACTTCTTAACTTTGTTCTTTTCAATAATTATATATTTCAAGGTAATAAATTATACTTACAAGTCTCAGGGGTTCCACAAGGTGGCTGTAGTAGTAGTATATTAGCTAATTTATACTTTTATCATTATGAAAAATCTTTTACTTCAACAGTTATAAAATTTACAGATATGTTGAAGATCTGATATGTTTGATCTTCACAGACAACTGTGTCATAGATATAGATTTCTATCCAGATAATTTGGAACTAATTTCTGATGAAGCCACTATTAGTAATAACATTAATTGTTTGGATTTAAATCTTATTATTGAAACTACTAATAGGATAGTTACTAATATGATAAAAAATACTATTTTAACTTTAACATTAATATAAAATGTTACCATTTAATTCCTGTAACTCGATTCAATTGTTCAGAAATATTATACTTAATCAACTTTTTAGAATTTATAGATTATCAGATACAAAATTTCATGCTATGCATATTAATAAGCTAAAAACTACCAGCAAATTATATAAATATCCAGCATATTTAGTGAATGGTGTAGTTAAAAAGTTTGGAATGGTTGAATATATTTAAATTTTGTCTTTAGTATCTTATATCAGCCAGACATCAACTTTCTCTTGAATAAGCCTTACCATGTATTTACATCCCCTTATATTTTAGCCTCAATGTTTTCTATTATCATCTGCCCCATTATTTTGCAGCTCTTACTGTTGAATATCACTTTTTATAGCCTTTTCGCATCATTGTTATTTATTTTTCACGATTGGCAACAGCAGTTCTCAACTTTTTATTTTTTGCGATTGGCAACATTGGTTTCTTTATTCAAGGCTCTAATGGATCAGACGTTTGCAGTGTTTTTTCAGGTATTTTTGTTTCCCATTATTTTTCAATCTTTATGCATGTAGTCCAAATTATCATTGTTTATAGATATAATCTATCACTGATATCAGAAACATGCATTTTGTGTTCATTTTAATAAAATACTTGAACTTGACGAAGAGTTTTATTGAAATGAACAATTCATTTGTTTAGGCCTTGGGCTTGTCCACGTGTAAAGTTTTAATGCTTGTACTTTATTTGATTTTCCATTATCGATTCATTTCCATTGAAGTTTGTTGCTTGTCCTCAGCTTGATGACTAGATGTTTGCATTTTATGTTCCACTTGATTTTTGATTCTCTGATTGATACTTTTTATTTGATCGGCATTTTTTAATGTTGGGTTTTTTTGAGTTGCAACTTCTCTCTATTCTATCATTGGATTTTCAAACTACTATTATATATATATATATATATATATATATATATATATATATATATATATAAGATTTAAAATGAAAAAAGAAAATATATAGATGGAATGATTGTTTTTACAGGGTTGCAGAAAGGTCAAGGGGGATTGCGACCCCTATTTCCTGGTTAGAAGCTAGCTTTGACTTCATGAAAACGCTCCCAGAGACTCTGCACGCCCGAAACAACAATCGATCATGCCCGTGGGGAAAAATGGCCGAATCCCAGACAACATAAAAATGATCAAAATAACAAAAATTGGAAATTTTACTAACCAGCAAGACGAGAATCTTGGAAGAGTTGCATAAAGCGTATATACTTCGAATAGGAAAGCATACATAAAAAAGTCGCGTCTAACTTATAGAGCCATCTGGATGTGAAACAATCAGATAATCCTAGGTAAGAGTTGAGTTGTATTGCATGATGTCGGATAAATTAACATAATTTTTATCACTACAATTTCTGCAAAAAACATCATAATAGTGCTGTACAAAGCGGAAGGGATATGATTGTTCCCGAGTTCCGTTGATTAAATGCATCATGCATTTATTAAATTCTGTAATTGATGAGTTTAATAATCTGTATCTGTTCAAGTGATTTACGATTAAATTACGTTGTACGTTTAAACTCAAGTTGGTATTCCAGTGGGTAAAATAATTGATCTTGCAGTCATATAGATGTCTCTTGTCAAATAATTTATAACATAATTTCTGTTCCAAATTATAATAAATAGTGATGTCAAGGAAATCAACTGTTCCTACCTTCGCTGACTCCGATTCGATTAGTTCAAGACACGGTGGGTAGAATGTAAAATCAAATATAGTATATTGATTATCATGACGTCATCAACGAATCTAAAGAATGGTATTTCACCAATTAAATGCGTGCCTTTCTCATAATGATGTAAGTAAAAATCCGCAAGTAACGAGGAACATCCCCCTCCCATTGGGATGCCTTTGATTTGTCTATAAAATGCGATTCCATTATATAGTATATTCTCAAATATGACAATCTTAAGGAGGCTTTTGTACTTGTTGGTTTCCACATATTTGTGTAAATCTGATGTAATATAAATTTCCATTAAAATATCAAAGAGATCTTGTAAGTTGATATTGTTAAATAGGTCTTTAAAATCAAACGTTCTAAAATAAAATCTTTCAGAATAAGTTTTCAATCTGTCGACCACTTCATAACTGTTTTTAATCATAACAGAGCCCTCTTTTCGTATTTTCTTCATAACAGGTGTTAATAGTTTTAATAAAATGGAATTCACTTTGGTTAAATAGGTATTACAACCTATAGTGACAGGTCTAAATTTAACAGGTTTTTTATGGATTTTTGGTATGAGCACTAAATAAGGAAATTTGACCACTGTAATATTAATACCAATTTGTTTATAGAGGGCTATAATTCTATTAACATTAGGAGTATATCCTAGTTTAATTGGACAATACATATTGTTGTCTTTATAGCATGCCAGTAGGAGTTGTACGTAATATGATTTGCAAGTAAAGGCGTAGTTATTAATGGCTTTATCCATATAGGTGATGACATAGCTGTTGCGAAATGTCTCCAAAACTGCTTTACTGATTTTTTCTGTTTTCGTAAATTGTTTAAGCAGGTTATATTGAGATTTAAATGCATTAAATCAAGGGAGAAGTAGAAAGTAATTTTAATAAGGATCTGGAAGCCTTTATTTACAAAACTGCAATAAAATACAGTTATCCATTGTCCACATTTAATGAATGGCGATATAACGTATTTAATGCATTTAAATCTCAATATAACCTGCTTAAACAATTTACGAAAACAGAAAAAATCAGTAAAGCAGTTTTGGAGACATTTCGCAACAGCTATGTCATCACCTATATGGATAAAGCCATTAATAACTACGCCTTTACTTGCAAATCATATTACGTACAACTCCTACTGGCATGCTATAAAGACAACAATATGTATTGTCCAATTAAACTAGGATATACTCCTAATGTTAATAGAATTATAGCCCTCTATAAACAAATTGGTATTAATATTACAGTGGTCAAATTTCCTTATTTAGTGCTCATACCAAAAATCCATAAAAAACCTGTTAAATTTAGACCTGTCACTATAGGTTGTAATACCTATTTAACCAAAGTGAATTCCATTTTATTAAAACTATTAACACCTGTTATGAAGAAAATACGAAAAGAGGGCTCTGTTATGATTAAAAACAGTTATGAAGTGGTCGACAGATTGAAAACTTATTCTGAAAGATTTTATTTTAGAACGTTTGATTTTAAAGACCTATTTAACAATATCAACTTACAAGATCTCTTTGATATTTTAATGGAAATTTATATTACATCAGATTTACACAAATATGTGGAAACCAACAAGTACAAAAGCCTCCTTAAGATTGTCATATTTGAGAATATACTATATAATGGAATCGCATTTTATAGACAAATCAAAGGCATCCCAATGGGAGGGGGATGTTCCTCGTTACTTGCGGATTTTTACTTACATCATTATGAGAAAGGCACGCATTTAATTGGTGAAATACCATTCTTTAGATTCGTTGATGACGTCATGATAATCAATATACTATATTTGATTTTACATTCTACCCACCGTGTCTTGAACTAATCGAATCGGAGTCAGCGAAGGTAGGAACAGTTGATTTCCTTGACATCACTATTTATTATAATTTGGAACAGAAATTATGTTATAAATTATTTGACAAGAGACATCTATATGACTGCAAGATCAATTATTTTACCCACTGGAATACCAACTTGAGTTTAAACGTACAACGTAATTTAATCGTAAATCACTTGAACAGATACAGATTATTAAACTCATCAATTACAGAATTTAATAAATGCATGATGCATTTAATCAACGGAACTCGGGAACAATCATATCCCTTCCGCTTTGTACAGCACTATTATGATGTTTTTTGCAGAAATTATAGTGATAAAAATTATGTTAATTTATCCGACATCATGCAATACAACTCAACTCTTACCTAGGATTATCTGATTGTTTCACATCCAGATGGCTCTATAAGTTAGACGCGACTTTTTTATGTATGCTTTCCTATTCGAAGTATATACGCTTTATGCAACTCTTATAAGATTCTCGTCTTGCTGGTTAGTAAAATTTCCAATTTTTGTTATTTTGATCATTTTTATGTTGTCTGGGATTCGGCCATTTTTCCCCACGGGCATGATCGATTGTTGTTTCGGGCGTGCAGAGTCTCTGGGAGCGTTTTCATGAAGTCAAAGCTAGCTTCTAACCAGGAAATAGGGGTCGCAATCCCCCTTGACCTTTCTGCAACCCTGTAAAAACAATCATTCCATCTATATATTTTCTTTTTTCATTTTAAATCTTATTTTTCAAGACTGATAGTGCGGCAATTTGCGCCTTTCTCTTTCTTGGATTTCATACTTTTTGGGATTGTATTTCTTTATATATATAAATATATATATATATATAAATAGTGGTTTGAAAATCCAATGAACGAAAAGTAAGAAGCTGCAACACGATAAACCTAACTTTCTAAAGCACCCACAGAATAAAATATAAAACAGCAAATCATCAAAATACAAAACACGAGTTATCAAGTTACAGAAAATCAACAAAATTCAAAGGTATGGAAACTAATAAAGAAAAACTTAAAAAATCAAGCTATATCGCTATACACGTGGAAAAAGGGCTAAGCCTAAAAAAAATGGAAATGTTCACTTCGTAAAATTCGTTCTTAAGTCCAAGTATTTTGACGAAGCAGACACAAAATATGTATGTTTCTGAAGAAATAGATAGATTAAATCTATAAACTATTTCTACTTGGACGACATATATAAAGAAGGAATAAAAAAGAAAAAATGAATACCTGGAAAATGCACAGCATATGTACAAACGAGTCGAAACTGGGAACTCTGATTGAAGAGACCAGTGTTGCCATTCGCAAAGAAAAAATAAAAAACGATCTACTGTTGCCATTCATAAGAATTGAAAAACAGTAAAGCGAAATGGTAAGAAAAAGTAATAAAATACAAAAAAATCTACTAGAAGGAGGGGCTAATAATAATAATGCTGACGTGGAAGAGGCTGTGAAAATAAAAGTATTAAAAATACAAGAGAATGGAGATGTCTGGCTAATATAAGATACTATGAATAGAATTATAAGATACTATGAAAAGAATGATAAAAATCCAGCTATTCTAAATTTTTTAACAATACCATTTACTAAATAAGAGGGATATTTATATAAATTGCTGGTAATTTTGAGATTATTTATATGCATAGCATGAAATTTTTTATCAGATAATCTATAAATTCTAAAAAGCTGATTAAGTATAATATTTCTAAACAATTGAATCGAGTTACAGGAATTAAATGGTAAGATTTTATTAATATTAAAATTATAATAGTCTTTTTTATCATATAAATTTGTAACAATTCTATTAGAAGGATCAATAAAAAGATTTAAATATATATATATATATATATATATATATATATATATATCAGATTATGTAAAAAATGTAAATTTCGGTGTATTTAAATAAATAAATATGAAGTAATTGTTCAATGATTCCGGTTCAAATATTGTGTGAAAGCACGATCTTCGTTCTTTCTGATGATATCAAGATAGAAATTCTGTAATAATATTTAGGTCGTTATGATGAATCGATTTGTGTGAGTATAGACCAAAATTGTTATAAATTGAAGTAAACATAAAATAACTAAAAAACTAATTCGAAATTATATATAATAACACCGAGGTTTACCTATTTGGGTCTGAAAGTCTGAAAGCACCTGTGTACAAATTTCATGGCCGTATTACGCAGATTTATCGCTACAGACTGAACACACATAAATGGACAGACACACAGACATATTCCTTTATTATGTAAGATATAAGAGTATACAACAAATACGAGATAAATTATTTATCCTTAGACAAATATACTTTTTGAAATTGAGAAATTGATATGTTAAAAACATCTAGATTATTGCACATCCCATTAAATAGTTTACAAAACTCAACAATAGTATTTGAAATACTGGTAGTAATGCATATTTAAAGAGCATAAAACAAATCTTTATCTCTCAATTAAACATTTCTGACTTTACACCATTATTTAAAAGTTTAAAATACACTGGTGTCCAAAATTAACTTCAGACGGATAAAAACTCTGATGTATCGACAACTATTCAATATAATTATTAAGCTATTTTTGGAGTGATACATAGCATTATAAAACATAAATACAAACTAAAAATTGAACATGAGTACATACGACGCAAAATTAATTAGAAAACAATTTGTTATTTCCATCAATGTCTGTCCTGCCCTTAAACGGCCGACAGCTTGCCACTTCAAAGATTTTTTTTTCCAAATGATGTTTCGGAGCCCTAAAAATCTGTTTTGAGACGATAAACACAAATCTTGAATTGCAGAAGTTCGCAGGGGAACAAACTTTGTGCACAGCGTATTTTTATGCATGTAGAGATAATTTTAGATACCAGTATAAAAAATTATACAAAATATTTTTCTTCTGGTTTCAAGAGACCAAATATTAAACAACTCTCTGAGAGTCATACAAGAGACATACTGAGGGAATATTATAATATTGTGATATATGTAATACTGAGGGAATATAATAATAATATAATCATGCTGCATATGGAAAGTGAAAATATTTGTACTGACTATTTAAAAACGTGCAATATCACTAGAGCCGTTGTTCCGTTTGTGTTGTTCGTTTTCTAATGGAATATTACTTATGAAATAATCATTTATTTGATAGTGTTGAAGTTCCTAATTTTTTTTTTCAAAAATTCTTTTAAAAATCGTGCAATATCTCGAGAACGGCTCTTGCTAGCGTTTTAAAATTTATGTCTTTCTTTTTCCAATAGAAAATTACTTCCGAAATGATTAATTACTTATTATTATTTAAGGTCTTAATTTTATCAAAAATTTATTCGAAAATTTGGGGGTTCGAAAAGATGGGAAAATTCGAACATTCGATTTCGTTTAAAATCATCAGGGTTTAGTATTTTGATTGTAGTAAGCGCAACAAATTGCATTTGAGCGTGCACTATTTTTCCGGGAGATATAGCGTCCACAGACCCAAGGACACACACACCCATACGTACAGACTCTATAGATATACACTCTAGAACAAAAAAAAAATCGCCGCACCCCGCAAAATAATCCGATAGTAATGAAACTGTACATGCAAACACCTGTGGACAGAATATGCAAATGATCAAAAATTCGCAGCCAATGAATGAATAGTCGGAACTACAGCGCATTGAACTTGAGCACCATGGTGGTGTATATAAGGAGCGAACCTCGCTTTCAGAAACAAAACGTGCAGTGGATTTCGATTGCGTTGATTGTAACAATATCTCGCCAGCGAATTCGCGACTACTACGAGCATATGTAGGAGTTTGAAAGAGGGCGTGCGGTCGGACTGCATGAGGCTGGATGGACACACTAACGAATCGCGCGGCATTTGGGTAGGAGCGATGCAGCAATTAAACGATTTTGGCAGGAATGGATCCGGAATGGCAGATTTCAGCGACAAGCGGGCCGCGGACGGCCTAGAAAGACGACAGAACGGAAGATAGAGCGATTGTCAAAACAGTTGTGACAGCACGAGATTCGTCGCTATCAACCAACCAACGTGTGGCAAACACGCAAGTGACCACCCGGACCATTAATAGAAGACCTTGGGAGCGGAATCTATATTCGCGGCGCCCATTACGCCGCCTACCATTGACCAGTATGCACAGTCAACAGCGATTGCAATGGTGCCGAACCGGATCAACGTGGAATTGTTCGGATTGGGAACGAATTGTCTTCAGCAATGAGTCCCGTTTCGAACTGAGTCCCGACGACCAGCTCTGACGCTTCTGGAGACAGCCCGGACATCTGCTCTTACTGTCACACGCCACACGGCCCGACAACAGGGAGTTATGGTCTGGAGTGCTATTTCGTTTGATAGTCGGCTCCCTTTGATAGTCCTCCGTGGCACCATCACAGCACAGCGGTACGTTGTCGACATTCTACGACCCGTTATATTGCCATTCCTTTCGCGACATCCCGGGCTAACTTTACATCAAGAGAATGCCAAGCCACACACGGCACGTCTCTCTATTGATTGTCTGCGTGCTTACGACACCCTTTCTTGGCCAGCCAGATCCCCAGGTCTCTCGCCCATTGAGCACCTTTGGGTTGAGATGGGCATCGCCTGCGACCATCCCAAAATGTACACGAGTTAGCTCGTCAAATGGCAGCCATTTGGAACGACATCCCTCAGAACACCATCAGTCAACTTTATGCATCAATGCCACGTCGGGTAACAGGTTGTTTTGAATATTTATGAAGATAGGATAAATAGAATGAACAAGAATCATAAATCAAAGTTCTTACTATAATAAATAGGAGGCATGGGAGAAATGAATAAAAGAGTATACCACTAACACCATTAAAAAGGAGGTTCAAGTCGTTACTGCAAACTGGCCATATTTTTAGCGAAAATCATTTTCAAGATATTGAATATGTATGAATAGTATTTTCTATTTGTACTGTTTTTTATTTTTAAATTTTTATTGTTATTTCATTATTTTTATTTTTATATATACACATAATTAATAAAAATAATTAGTGATTACGTTCTTTTAATAAATGAAATAACTAATAGCCGCCATAATTGGGAATATTCTCTTGTATGTATAGAGTGGTAGTTAATACACTGAGTTAATAATATTAATGACGAATTTGGGAGGATATGCCGTATTAGTTGTAGTATTTAATAAGTCTATAAAATGTGCTAATTTATAATTGCTAATTTGTAATATCTCCAAATTTCATGAAGCTAGATTTTTGTATTTTATCACTAGTACGTGTCGACCCGTGTTCCTTTACTGAGAGAAGTAAAATAAAGCAATGAATATATAAATAAATACTAAATAATGATTAAAATACTAAACTTTTCTAAATTTCTCCTCTTTGTATTATTTAATAATTATATATTTCTGGGAAATAATATATACTTACAAGTATCAGGAGTCCCACAGAGTGATTGTAGTAGTAGTATTTAGCAAATTTGTATCCTTATCATTATGGACATACCTTTACGTCGATTGATTTCCAAATGTTTAGATATGTTGAGGATTTGATATGTTTAGTTATTTCAGAATCTAATAATATCCATATCGATTTCTATCAAGATAATCTCAATTATTGCCTAATGAACTCTCGATATGTGAAAACGTTAATTTTTGGATTTAAATCTTATTATTGACACCTCCAATAAGATAATAATTAATTTATATGATAAAAAAGATACTTTTAATTTTAGTATTAGTAAATTATTACCATTTAATTGGTGAAATTTAATTCATTTGTTTCGAAATATAATAATTAATCAGTTATTTAGAATTTATAGATTATCTAATATAAAGTATCATAATAAGTACACTACTTTAAAAATACCAGCAAGTTGTATATATTTACCCAGAATATTTCTTTTTTTCCCCCGGCCGTCCAATTAACTGCTCCATGTCCTAGGATGAGCTGGTTGGCCTGGGCTTTCGCACACTTTCTCTATATAAGCATCATCCTAATCTAATTATATTTTTATCACTGTAGCTTATGTATCACGACCTGTTACCCTTTGTTCATATTTCAACTTATTTAATTTCAGCCAGTATTATCAGCTATTTGTATTATGCAGAATTTCACTGTTCGTTCTGCCAGGAGACAATGCATTGAATTTGAAATTTTACAGTTTGTATTAATAATAGTTAAAAGAAAATATGTATTTATATTTATTTAAAAGAATATGTATTTATATATATTTCAAATGGTTCCATTTTTGATGTGTTTCTTCCAATTATTTACCAGTTTTGGTCTGGTTGGCCACTTTGATTTTCAATTTTATCAGTAGAATCTCTGGCTATTTCCTTTTTGTATGGGAACACCGATTTTTATCTTAGTGAGTGGCACCATCTGAAGTTGTTGCTTCCTATACATGATGTTTATTAGGCTTACTTCCATTTTTACTTTCCCTGCAATACATGGTAATGTATAGGGAAAGTATTGGAATCATACCGAAAATGACAATTGGAGTTTTCGACGGATCTACACGTTTCGAGACCTCTAGAATACGAAAAAACCATTTTTAGCGTGACGTCTGTGTGTGTGTCTGTCTGTCTGTCTGTGTGTCTGTGTGTCTGTCTGTCTGTCTGTGTGTCTGTCTGTGCAGATTTTGTATCCACTCTAACTAAAAAACTAATGGTCCGAATTTCACAAAATTTTGTAGGTAAGTTATTTGTGGGCGGGGCTAATGCTGATTAGTTTTGGGTACGATTCGGAATAAAAGAACCCGCCTTTTTTGTGAAATGGCCCGCAAAAGCTTGTATCCACTCTAACTGAAAAACTAATGGACCGAATTTCACAAAATTTGGTGGATAAGTCGCTTGTAGGCCAACCTGGTGCTGATTAGATTTTGGTACGATTCGGAAAAAAATAACCTGCCTTTTTTTTGCAAAATGGCCCCTCAAAAATCGTCAAAATCTAAACTAAAGAACTAGGTATACTCAAATATATCCATTAAATGCTCGTTTAATACGTAATTTTTAACGACGAAAATAATACGACCAACCCCATTACACTAGGACTAGCCGTTCTCGAGATATTTTAGTTTTTCGTATTTTCTCTACACCACCTTTGAAAACAAGTCCGGTTACCGAATGAGAACGGAAATTGAATTAAATGTGAAATGAATTTAATTAAAATAAAGAGAACGTGGATACAAGTCTGCAGGGAAAGTCATGTGCTGCCCACATCAGATTTTTACTTTCCCTGCAATACATGGTAATGTATAGGGAAAGTATTGGAATCATGCCGAAAATCGCAACTCGAGTTTTCGACGGATCCACACGTTTCAAGGCCTCTAGAATACGAAAAAACCATTTTTAGCGTGACGTCTGTGTGTCTGTCTGTGTGTGTGTCTGTCTGTGTGTCTGTCTGTGTGTCTGTCTGTGCAGATATTGTATACACTCTAATTAAAAAACTAATTGACCGAATTTCATAAAATTTGGTAGGTAAGTCACTTGTGCACGAATCTGGTGCTGATTAGTATTGGGTAGCACTCGGGTTAAAAGAACCCGCCTTTTTTTGCGAAATGGCCCGCAAAAGCTTGTCTAACCAGCAAAAACTCGCAAAAGCCACTCTAACTGAAAAACTAATGGACCAAATTTCACAAAATTTAGGAGATTAGTCGCTTGTAGGCCACCCTGATGCTGATTAGATTTTAGTATAATTCGAAAAAAAATAACCTGCCTTTTTTTGCAAAATGGCCCGCAAAAATCATCAAAATCTAAACTTAAGAACAACGTATGCTCAAATATAGCCATTAAATGCATGTTTAATACGTAATTTTTAGCGAAGAAAAGAATAAGACCAACCCCATTACATTAGGACTAGCCGTTCTCGAGATATTTTAGTTTTTCCTATTTTTCCTACACCATTTTTGAAAATAAGTCCAGTTTTCAAATGAGAACGAAAATTGAATTAAAAATTAATTAAATTTAATTTAAATAAATAGAACGTGAATAGAACGAAATAATTAAATGAATAGAACGTCTGCAGGGAAAGTCATGTGCTGCCCACATCAGATTTTTACTTTCCCTGTAATACATGGTAATGTATAGGGAAAGTATTGGAATCATGCCGAAAATCACAACTCGAGTTTTCGACGGATCTACACGTTTCGAGATCTCTAGAATACGAAAAAACTATTTTTAGCGTGACGTCTGTGTGTGTGTCTGTGTGTCTGTCTGTCTGTGTGTCTGTGTGTCTGTCTGTCTGTGCAGATTTTGTATACACTCTAACTAAAAAACTAATGGACCGAATTTCACAAAATTTGGTAGGTAAGTCACTTGTGAGCGAGTTTGGTGCTGATTAGTTTTGGGTACGATTTAGGATAAAAGAACCCGCCTTGTCTTGCGAAATGGCCCGCAAAAGCTTGTATCCACTCTAACTGAAAAACTAATGAACCAAATTTCACAAAATTCGGTACATGAGTCACTTATGGATCACCTTGGTGCTGATTAGATTTTGGTACGATTCGGAAAAAAATAACCTGTCTTTTTTTGCAAAAAGGCCCGCAAAAATCGTCAAATTCTAAACTAAAGAATTAGGTATACTCAAATATATCCATTAAATGCACGTTTAATACGTAATTTTTAACGACGAAAAGAATAAGTCCAAACCCATTACACTAGGACTAGCCGTTCTCGAGATATTTTAGTTTTTCGTATTTTCTCTACACCAACTTTGAAAATAAGCCCGGTTACCGAAAGAGAACGAAAATTGAATTAAAAGTGAAATAAATTTAATTAAAATAAAGAGAACGTGGATATAAGTCTGCAGGGAAAGTCATGTGCTGCCCACATCAGATTTTTACTTTCCCTGCAATACATGGTAATGTATAGGGAAAGTATTGGAATCATACCGAAAATCACAACTCGAGTTTTCGACGGATCTACACGTTTCAAGGCCTCTAGAATACGAAAAAACCATTTTCAGCGTGACGTCTGTGTGTGTGTCTGTCTGTCTGTGTATCTGTCTGTCTGTGCAGATTTTGTATCCACTCTAACTAAAGAAATAATGGACCGAATTACACAAAATTTAGCAGGTAAGTCACTTGTGAGCGAGCCTGGTGCTGATTAGTTTTGGGAACGATTTGGGATAAAAGAACCTGCCTTATTTTGCAAAATGGCCCGCAAAAATCGTCAAAATCTAAACTAAAGAACTAGGTATACTCAAATATATTCATTAAATGCTCGTTTAATACGTAATTTTTAACGACGAAAAGAATACGACCAACCCCATTACACTAGAACTAGCTGTTCTCGAGATATTTTAGCTTTTCGTATTTTCTCTACGCCACCGTTGAAAATAAGTCCGGTTACCGAATGAGAACGAAAATTGAATTAAAAGTGAAATAAATTTAATTAAAATAAAGAGAATGTTAATATAAGTCTGCAGGGAAAGTCATGTGCTGCCCACATAAGATTTTTACTTTCCCTGCACTACATGGTAATGTATAGGGAATACATGGTAATGTACATGGAATGTATAGGAAATACATGGTATAGGGAATACATGGTATGTGGTAGGTATAGGGAATACATGGTATAGGGAATACATGGTATATGGTAATGTATAGGGAATACATGGTAATGTACATGGAATGTATAGGGACGTCTGTGTGTGTGTGTCTGTCTGTCTGTGTGCCTGTGCAATGTATGTATCAACTCTAACTCAAAAACTAATGGACCGAATTTCATAAAATTTGGTAGGTAAGTCACCTGTATATGACCCTGGTGTTGATTAGTTTTGGGAACTATTCGGAATAAACCAACCAGCCTTTTTTTACGATATGGTTCTCAAAAATTGCCTGTATCCACTGCAACTGAAAAACTAATTGATCAAATTTTACAAAATTTGGTACATAAGTCACTTGTAGGTCACCCTGGTGCTGATTAAATTTCGATACGATTCGGAAAAGAAAAACCTGCTTTTGTTTACGAAATAGCCCTCAAAAATTGTATGTTTCCACTTTAACTCAACTAATCAACTAAATTTCATAAAATTTGGTAGATAAGTCACCTATAGCCGACCCTGGTGCTGATTAGATTTTGGCACGATTCGGAAAAGAACAACCTGCCTTTTTTTAGGAAATGGACCGCAAAAATTTCATTTATCCACACTAGCTAAAATACTAATTGAACCAATTTCACAAAAATTGGTAGATAAGTTACTTATGGGATACTCTGGTGTTGATTAGATGTTGGTACAATTCTGAGAAGAACAACCTGCCTTTTTTTACGAAATGGCCCGCAAAAATCACCAAAATCGAAAGAAAAGACTATATATGCTCAAATATATCAAATGAATTTTTGTTTTATACGCAAATTTTGACGAGAAAAAGAATATAACACACTCCATTATACTTTAGGACTAACCGTTCTCAAGATATTTGAGATTTCTTGCATTTTTGTTACGCCGATTTCGGGAAAATGTCCAATTACCAAATAAAAACAAAAATTGAATTAATTAAATGCAAATTTAGTGTTATTTGGTGCAATAAAACTCAATCTAACGAATTATTAAAGAAATAAAGAAAATATGAATTTGAATCTGCAGGGAAAGTCATGTGCTGCCCACATCAGATTTTTACTTTCCCTGCAATACATAGTAATGTATAGGGAAAGTATTGGAATCATGTCGAAAATCGCAACTCGAGTTTTCGACGGATCTACACGTTTCGAGACCTCTAGAATACGAAAAAACCGTTTTTAGCGTGACGTCTGTGTGTGTGTCTGTGCAGATTTTGTATCCACTCTAACTAAAAAACTAATTGACCGAATTTCATAAAATTTGGTAGGTAAGTGGGCGACTTGTGGGCGAATCTGGTGCTGATTGGTTTTGGGTACGATTCGGGATAAAAGAACCCGCCTTTTTTTGCGATATGGCCCGCAAAAGCTTTTATCCACTCTAGCTGAAAATCGAATGGACCGAATTTCAGAAAATTTGGTAGATAAGTCTCCTGTGGGTCACCCTGGTGCTGATTAGATTTTGGTATGATTCGGAAAAAATAACCTGCCTTTTTTTGCAAAATGGCCCGCAAAAATCGACAGAATCTAAAATAAAAGACTGCGTATGCTGAAATATATCCATTAAATGGTTGTTTTATACGTAATTTGTAACGAAGAAAAGAATAAGATGAACCCCATTACACTAGGACTAGCCGTTCTCGAGATATTTTCGTTTTTTTGCTACGCCACCTTTGAAAATGAGTCCAGTTACAAAATGAGAACGAAAATTGAATTAATAGTGAAATAAATTTAATTAAAATAAAGAGAATGTGTATATAAGTCTGCAGGGAAAGTCATGTGCTGCCCACTTCAGATTTTTTACTGTGGGAGAAGTAAATAAATTGCATTACATAGGGAAAGTCATATGCTGCTCATAGCATTTTTTTATATTACATTAAACACATAGCCGACGTACAAACTATTAAAAACAAAGTAAGTTATAATTTTACAGGATTTGCCTTAAAATTAAAAAAAAAAATCTTATTTGTAAACATGCCACTCGTTTTATTTTTCATGCATTAAAACTTACGTTCAAATAAAGAATATGGCTCTTCAAATTCCTTTCTTTCAAAAAGTAACTCTATTTTTCAACATATCAGCATTTGTTTGTTTTACTTTTTAAACATCCACCCATAATCTGAAAATAAAAGTTGCAGCGTTTAGAAAAATGGATATCTTCTGTACATTATTTATAATATTCAGCGAATTTACATTAGATCCGCTCGAGAATAAGCGTATGTAAGAAAACCCCGTTCCGTTAATCGTATATCCATCTAAATTCTCGTGTAGCTATATTGGAGATTGAACTTTGTAATGAATGTTCTTTACTCAGGACATGCCATTTGTTAAAATATGAAGTTTCTTATTCGTTTTAACTTTTGTGGGAGTCTTTCTGTTAGGAATAAATTTGTACTATTTTTACTTTCCCTGCAATACATGGTAATGTATAGGGAAAGTATTGGAATCATGTCGAAGATCACAACTCGAGTTTTCGACGGATTTACAAGTTTCGAGACCTCTAGAATACGAAAAAACTATTTTTAGCGTGACGTCTGTGTGTGTCTGTCTGTCTGTCTGTGTAATGTATGTATCCACTCTAACTAAGAAACTAATGGACCGAATTTCATAAAAATTGGTATATAAGTCACTTGGGTGAGACCCTGGTGCTGATTAGTTTTTGGTAGGATTCGTAAAACTAGAATCCGCCTTTTTTTTTACGAAATGGCCCGCAAAAATTTCATGTATCCATCCTATCTAAAATACTAATTGACCGAATTTCACAAACTTTGGTAGATAAGTAATTTACTTGTGGGACTCTCTGGTGCTGATTAGATTTTGGTACGATTCGGGAAAAAAACCTGCCTTTTTTACGAAATGGCACTCAAAAATCGTCAAAATCTAAATTCTTTTGTCACAAAAGAAATCGATAGATAATTTTGGGGGAAGATCATTAATTTGCATTTCCATGTTGTGAGGTGAATTTTACACATAAATACAATAAAACTTAAACACATAAATACATTAAAGATACTCACCAAATAGTTCCACCAGGCTCAACCGCGTTAACGTATAGTGGGGTCCGATTGGACCAAAGTACATTGCGTTTTGTTAAGATAATTAATCACTCCCTTTTTGTGGCCAACTAACACTTTATTTATAGAACACATGAAATCTCAATTTTAAACATTAATACACAAAAATACACAATTACAAATGAGTTCAAAATTTACCTAACTTGACCTCGGGATGTACAATATATTTTGCATTAATTTGCATATTTATAAAACCCAAACTTGTAATTAATTACTTTTTGTTAAGAACACAATATATATATTCAATTTTGCAGAAAACTCCCATTTAGCATAACCTTGCCCTTACACTATTGGATTACATCAGTTACTTAAACATTCATGTACACATTTTAAAATCAATATATAATTTCCATACCTTCATACATAGGACTCTCACTGAGTGCTGTAGCTGACCTCTGCACGTAGGAAAGGGTGGCACAATTAATTGAATGTTTAGTTCATTGATTCTGAAATGTTCATGGAAAACACTACCAGTCTGCGAAAAACACGGTGCGTATCATCAGGTGACGAAAATTTTTGCCAAGTATTATTTTGGAGATGGGCACACTGTCCACTTTCCTTCTCCTCCTCTTAATTTTGGCTTAAGTCCCAGCGGCTCTTGAGTGAGCATGCGTACAGGTTTGCCAAATATATACGTTTTCGTAGAGGTTTGTCTGCTGCTTAGGATCCCGGGATTGATGCTCCTCAAACACTCCATACACGCAGTGTTACAGTTACCACGGCTCAAATGCAGCTAAAGGAGCAAGGTCCTACACCGCGCCGTTTTAGTGGTAGAGCTGTGTTGCACTGCAACTAACAAAACAAATGACGATGGGCATACTGTTCACTTTCCTTCTCCTCCTCTTAATGCGGCTTAGACCCAGCGGCTCTTGAGTGAGCATGCGTACAGGCTTTACCTAAAGAGTGGAGATCAGATACTTTCTTTGTAGAGATTGGCTGCTGCTTAGGAGCCCTGGATTGATGCTCCGCAGACACTCCATACACGCATTGTTACAGTTACCACGGCTTAATGAAGCTAAAGGAGCAAGGTCCTACACCGCGCCGTTTTGGTGGTAGAGCTGCGTGTAATGCAACCAAATAAAACATGGCGACCTTCTTCCATTTTCTAGTCGAACTGCCCGAAGAAAATGCGCCCTCGCGTTGAGTTAGGCACGGCTCGTCTTGGCTACGAGTCGCCTTCTACACCGGACTCACTACGTCGGCTCCTCGGCAAAGGCATTTGCCGCCCGAGATAGGGACCGCGGATGCCGGTTCAGAGATGTATCAAACACACATGCCGGATCGGCTACACCGAAATACAAGTGCCCCGCACTTGGAGTGCTCTCTACTCGAGCTCAGAAAAGCAACTCACTATTTTTTATATTTCCAAAAACTTCAGAATTTTTAAAACAAGGGGAGCGACAAAAAACAGGGAGGAAATCCCCCCAACTCTCATTCGCTGTTCCCAAACGCTATAAAAAAGGAGGAGGTCCAAAAATGCTTCACCATTGGTCTTTGAAGCGACGATAATTTTTTATGCGTTCCACTAAAAAACAAGAACCAGAGGGCATTCTCGCCAACCGGGTGGTCCCAATGAGGTACCCCGACGCGAGCCACACCTGACAGGGCTATAAATTCCCAAATATTTGTAGCTCAACTTTGACATTTTGCTGCAATTAAATCTCTGAATATTTACAATCCATATCAGTGCGCACCAACCCAAAGGCGCCAAAAAATCCCAATTCCGTCTGTGCAAAGGCCTAGCTATAAACATAAATCCCAAACATAGTATACATTTTAAATTACAATACACATTCCCGTTTTTCCCAGGGTTACGTATCAAGATATGTGATTACAGTATCACATTCCATGCCCACCATTTTTATCTCATATTAAATGTCGAACAATTCTAATATATATATATATATGTGTGTGTGTGTGTGTGTGGTGCGCATTTTAAAATAGATAGAACTTGAAGTTGAACTTTTCGATTAATTATCATTAACATAAAATATCTTAATATGGCCGTAAATTCGTACATACTGGACTTATATTTGTACATTGTTGTGCCGCAATTAAAACCCTCCAGTTATTTATCTTTGCGTGAGTTCTGTTAAGAAATATTATTACAATAATATTAAATGGATTACTCCATTTAAACTTAAACAATAAATCATTTATTAACAACATCAATACTTATTAAATTCATTACAAAATTAATTATATTATTTCGGCGATGGGAACATATGAGACATGTGAGACCAGTATGAATAAAATTACTTAAAATATGTCTATGACCTTTGATTATTGATAAACACATACCTTCAAGGCTGTCTTGGACTATGATCATACATATCAAAATGCTGGCATCAGTAATTCGTACTCGCCACAACTCGCGGTGTGCGGCTCTTTCTCGTACTCTGATTGCACTTACTCATCAATAAATATGGCCATTATTTTGGAACATCTACGGAACACTCTACAAGTCTGTATTCACCAATTCAAGTCATCGTATCAAAGTTATCTGCATAAGTCGTTATTAAGTCATCTCTGCTGAAGTGTTCATCAGTGTCCTCCTTAGGTCACAGGTTGTGGCTTTCTTTTTCCCTTGGGGGTATCACACCCCCTTTGCTTTCTGTAGTATTCTGTAGTATTCAGTATGCTTTCTGTAGTATTCATTCCCCTTTTGTAGCATTCAGTGTGACGCAACAAGCCCACTTTCCATTGGCTAATCTTTATCCAATGGAACTACTTCACAACCTCATAAGGGTCCGCTTGCCCCCCCCCCCCCTGCCTTGTCTTGGCTCTCCTAAATTTATGGTTTGCTGTAAACCTCGCCGCCATCCAGACTACAAGTATTGCTCGATGTTTCGGACATAATACATATTCACATAAAACTGTCTCATCAAAGTGCGAGATCAACTTTCAAATTCTGGTCTCACAATAATATATATATATATATATATATATATATATATATATATATATATATATATATATGCGACTATATATATGCGACTTCCCGGAATATGTAGCATGGAAGTGGTTACTTACCACAATGGAAAAATGTACTGGTGCACCATCATGCATGAACCACATGTTCTGCCGCACTGTGACAGCTACACGCTGTAGCAAATCCGGGAGGACGTGCTGCAGGAAAACAAGGTACGTTGCGTCATTGAGGCTTTCGGGCAGGAGGTACGGTTCCAACAGATTATCTCCGAGGTTCCCCAGGTGTTAACACTGAACTTGTGTTGAACTTTCGAGGGGACAGTGGTGTGGGGACGACGTCTATTTTTGCGATTTTCACCAACTAAACGTGGTTTGCGATACCATGTTCTATGGCAATTTTTGTTCCTCTTGATGTCTAATATCTCTCCTCTGAGTTTGTCGCCACTTCCAGGCAACACCCTGTATGCGTGTATATATATATATATATATATATATATATATATATATATATATATATATATATATATATATATATATATATATATATATATATATATATATATATATATAAGGAGGACACTGATGAACACTTCAGCAGAGATGACATAATAGCGACTTATGCAGATAACTTTGATACGATGACTTGAATTGGTGAATACAGACTTGTAGAGTGTTCCGTAGATGTTCCAAAATAATGGCAAGATCTATTGATGTGTAAGTGCAATCAGAGTACGAGAAATAGCCGCACACCCCGAGTTGTGGCGAGTATGAATTACTGATGCCAGAATTTTGATATATGATCATAGTCCAAGACAGCCTTGAAGGTATGTGTTTATCAATAATCAAAGGCCATAGACATATTTTAAGTAATTTTATTCATACTGGTCTCACATGTCTCCATCGCCGAAATAATATAATTAATTTTGTAATGAATTTAATAAGTATTGATGTTGTTAATAAATGATTTATTGTTTAAGTTTAAATGGAGTAATCAATTTAATATTATTTTAATAATATTCCTTAACAGAACTCACGCAAATATAAATAACTGGAGGGTTTTTATTGCGGCACAATAATGTACAAATATAAGTCTACTATGTACGAATTTACGGCCATATTAAGATATTTTATGTTAATGATAATTAATCGAAAAGTTCAACTTTTAAGTTCTATCTATTTTAAAATGCGCACCACATACACACACTCACACACATATATATATTAGAATTGTTCGACATTTAATATGAGATAAAAATGGTGGGCATGGAAATGCAAATTAATGATCTTTCCCCAAAATTATCTATCGATTTCTTTTGTGACAAAATTGTAAGAATAGCCTTAAGCAAAAAAGTGGTGGCAAAAGTTTTGCCAAACTATTGCCTTTACTAAACACTTCTGAAGCATATTTCTCAGAATCTGCTATAGATAAACCTAGATGATAACTGATATGGTTTCAGCATTGAATTTCAAAGGATGATGGGGGTTGTACAAAAAGGATTTCCACTTTCGGTTAAATTTTTTTCTTAGAACATTTATTTTTAAAGATTGGCGATAGATATAGATAAGATGATAACTGATATGAATTCAGCATCAAATTGCAGAAGAGGTAGGGTATTCACTAAGGATTTCCATTTCTGGTTTTCATATCACTTTCTGTTAACAAAATTTCTATGAAACATCTATTTTTCTGAATTGACTATAGATAGAGCTTAGACAATGTCTGATATGGATTTAGGATAGATTGCCAGACGATGTAGGAAAGGGGGAGGGGATTCACTAAGGATTTTCCAGTTTGGTTCTGGAGATGTTATTTCCGGTTTTTCTGCAATTCACATGACAGTAAGAAATAAGTATGCAGAAAAGAAAGTATCAAATGCTTAACAACTCCGTCAGAAATGCAGTGTACATTTGCATACTATATGAAAGCTCCTTAAAAGTTTCCTGTTAGTTTTGTGTTACTGTATGAAAAAATCATGCCAAATTTGAAATAAATGGACTGGGATATCGGGATAACCGATTTTTGAAAAAATGATTTCGATAAAAACGCACTCAACGTTTCGAGAATGTTGCCCCATGAGTTTGTTATGGACGAGTGAAGCGAATACCATTCTCCATTCCTATCGAAGCGAAATCAACATTTGCCTAATTTTGTTAACTCTTTTACTAGAAAATTTAATTTTAATTGGACTTAGACTGCCTTTGCTGATGATAGTGCTTTATCTTATCATGGGTCTACAAATTCTGATGTTTTGAGAAATATGGAAGACGATCTGGCTACTATTAGACAATGGTTCTGTGCCAATAATATTGTTCTTAATGTAAAAAAAATTTAACCTTATTTCTTTTGCCTTATTAAAAAAATCTTTATTTAGCTTTGTGTTAAAGTATCATACTTGTTATCCAGATAGTACATGCAATTGTGACGCTATTGAGCAGGTGAGTGGCTTTAAATACCTTGGTATTACCATCAATGACTTGCTAGCTTGGAAGCCTCATATTACTAGTCTTAGTAAGCAATTAAAGCTAAATATCAGAAACTTTTATTTTCTATGCCAGTTTTGTCCTCCTGATGTTTTTAGATTCGGTATGGCATAACCTGTTTTGGTGGGACTTATCTGAATACCATTAGGTCTGTTATTTTGATTAAAAAATTATTTATTAGGATTGTCTTGTGTAAATCTCGTCAGACACCACCGTTTCCTCGCTTCTATGATTATGTCATTTAGGCATTTTTCTGTTTACAAAGCTTTTAATATGTTTTATATTAAAAATAAGAATGCGGGTGGTAGTCAATATAACTTTGGGCTAAGGCGGGGTATTGTAAAACCTCCTCGAGCTAATTCTACAAAGTTTCAGAAATTTTATCTCTTTTTAGTTCCTAAATTTTACAATCTTTTGCCTCAATCTTTTAAAAGCATTGTTACCATCGTTCCTTTCCCAGGGCTATCAAAGACTGGTTATTTACTTATAATTGAGTTGAAATCGAACATGTTTTCCTTATTGATATCTAACTGTTTACCTACTTTTATTATCAGCTTTACCTTTTTTTATTGTCTATGTTAATCTTTTTAGATGTTAAGTTGTAATGATTTATTGTAATTGTTTTATCTGTAACTATTTTTATGCCATTTGATGCTGCTATAATTGCCGTGTTTACTTTTCTTTTTCTATAAGGTTATTTTTAAGAGTAGGAGATTACAGGATTTATACATCCTGTAATCTCCTTACTTTGAATATACAGAATGATTCAAAAGTCTTTGACACATTTTAAAATTGAATATAAACTCAAGTAATTGCAGTACGATAGTGAGGTTTGGACTAAAATGTTTTCCACGTTGAAAAGTTTTCTTTAAGCAAATAAAAAAAAATTAGTTCCAAAGTTTGTCCATAGATGGCGCTGTACATTAAAAATACCAAAAAAAGCATAAAAACTGAAGACGAGTATTTACAGAGCATTTTTTTTTATCCACTACCATATTTCCGTATGTGCGCCCTTTGTAGCTCGAACCACATCCAAACGGTACTCCATTTCTAAAGCAGATATAGAAACATATGAATAAGTAGCGCCATCTTTGGGCAAGGATTGAAACTAAATTTTTTTATTTGCTTAATCAAAACTTTTCAACGTGAAAAGTATTTTTGTCCAAACCTCACTATCGTAAGACAATTACTTGATTTTATATTCAATTTTAAAATGTGCCAAGGACTTTTGAATCACCCTGTATATTAAAGATGAAATTTTGCATGCATACGTGAAATTGCAGGCAGATTTGCAAAATCACAATTTCAATTGTTACAAGAAAGTTCAATTATGCATAAAGCATTGATTATGAAAACTTTTCAACTTCAATGCAATTTTATTTAAACATCTCTAAAATGCGATACATTCAGGGGTGATATTTTTAGAATTATCACAATACCACAATAACTTATTATATTTGAAAACTTAAAACTTCATCGAAAAAAAATTAACTTCATTCAAATGGCGTTAACGAAATATAAATCGCCTGGCTCTCTAAGTAAAAGCAATGAATGTTTCATTCATACACTTTCTTTTTCCATTCCTTTCATTCAGCCGTGATATGTTTAAAATTATCACAATACTACAATAATTTATTTTACTTAAAAATTTCAAACCATGGAAGTAAAATTACTTTAACGCCATGCTTAAAACTTCATTGAAAAAGCAATGCTATAAAAGGGTCTGCTTTTCTATGTAAAATCAATGAATATTTCATTCATATCAGCTATATTCCAGACTCCAGAGCTAAATAAATTTGCGTTATAAAATTCAGCAATTCTTATACAACTCATCTTAGAGCTTGATGTGTTTACATTATGCATACGTTAAAATTAGGCTTCGTTCTAGAAATAATCAGAAGTTTATGATCAATTAAACTAAAAATATCGTAATTGCGTTGGAGCAGAGTATAGATGCACAGAAATTACACAAAAATAAAGCGGTTTTAGGACGGATACAACACTAAATATAAATTAAAAGGAATTCTAAAAATCACGATTTTGACACTGGGAAAAGAGATGGATGCCATATTTTATTTTGAAGTGTGTCACGTGATCTCTTCATATAATAAGGGTGTAATTATTATATTAATTTTTATTTAAAAAACTACGGAACATATTTTGCTGAATTTCCTTTTATATATTTTATGGGATAATATAAATATTTTCTAAAACTTTCGAAGCAATTTGTGAATTTTAAATTTGTTTAGAAAATGTTTGAAAAATGAGCTTCCGTAGGGTTCAATGTATATCATGTTTTCAACCCGGGTTCAATCCCAAACTAATTGGGTGATATTTTTCATTTACATTCCCATATGTCCACACAGACCGTCTCAACAACGTACTCAAATTTCATTTTGATAAAGT